>DWFO01003449.1:0-12301 GCA_018246595.1 Mimoniades nurscia nurscia | reverse complement strand
GTGTGTATGTGTGTGTGTGTGTGTGTATGGGTGTGTGTGTGTGTGTGTTGTTCCAATGTATTTTTATTATTACATTATTTATTCGATATTATAGCATAGTAGATCGTAAAATAGCTCAGTCTACTGTGTGCCGCTCTCATATCAATGTTCAAGGGTATTAATAAACGCTACCTGTCTCAGCGATGTGTACGAATATTCTTTTGACGATGTCCTTCGGGAGTTTATCCCGAATACATGAGCTGTGACTCACGTCCTATATCAATTTCGTGTCTATTCTCCGTAACAAAATACCAACTACTTTTAAAGCTGGCGTAAATTGAACTATAGTCTTAATGTAAAAGAAAACGGAAAACTGAAATATTTTCTTTTAAATACATATATTTAACAGCGACAGCTTTTGGTCTTCTTATGTAATGAATCAAACTATTAAAATTCTGAGATCATCTCATTCACGATGTAAAAAAAAAGTATCAGTTCTGTAAGGCCTTGGTGATCTCTGCCTAGCCCGTAAGTGCCCAGACGCGACGGTATAATAATGACAATGTCATAATCCAATAAGCGAAGACAGAGGAGCCTAGTACTCCCACGTTTCACCAGTTATTTTATACGTTCGATGGACTAGGCAAAAATATAACACAAACTTGACACAAATGTAACAGATAAGACACAGATACAAAATAACTAAAAGAATGTCATGTTACGATACATGAAACATTTACAGTGCACAAAGCGCAAATCTAGCGCCTCATATCTCGCGCCTATTTGTGTTGATTAAAACGCGCCGCGGCGCGCGGCGCCCGCTGTTTCGTAGCGAGGCTTTGAATCTGCTCACAATGTAGTGCTCCGGTGACGTGGTTGATGGAATCGAGTGTACTCAACTAAAAGAACATTGTTTTATTTGCACGTCGAGTGCAGTGGCTGCGATGTTATAAATATATTCAACGAACCATGACATTTTATTTTCCTCGTCGATATCGGCACAGAAAATCAAAATGTACATTTTTTATATTATTATTATACCATATCACTACGTCGCTATGGGATTAGGGAGACAGCATTGATTGTCAAATGTCTCTTGCGCTTCCAGACCCGATGTGCTTTTTAATATATTCACCATTCTAGAAAGACGCGTTACTTTCAGGCAATATTTACAAGTTACGAAATTTCAAAATGGTAGGTCCAAATTAACCTATGACCTTGTTTCATAAGCTATGGACCCGCGGTCGTCTCGACCGGGGTTGGGGAAACTTGTAGTCGATGTTTCCGATCTTGTCATTTCCGAACAGAGTTTGCAACTGAGAACTGTCTCGGGTATACTGTACCCGAGTACCCATTTTGCATCATCAAAACTAAATTAAAGAATGTAATTGACGGATAATAAGAAGTTGGATGTCAACATTTTGTATAGAACTTATATTTGTACGAGTAATATCTAGCTACGAAGAATATTTAAGGGAAAAAAATATTAGTAACATGAACCATATTTCGAAAAATAGCATTAAGACTGGCAGGGTCGCCGCGGGCAGAGCGCGGTACAGCGCGGTCTGCCTAGGCACAGCTACGTGTCCTGTTGCCGTAAGCTGTGCTCTGCGATCCCAACCCGCATGCCTAGCCTGGACTATTTATGGATCTCGTAACTGTCTCAAGGGTCGTGTTGGTTGCACGCAGGACTGGTGGTTCTGGGTTCAACCCGGTTCGAACACTATTGCATTTTTCTATTTACGAGTAGATTTATAAGTTTTCTAATTTAGATATTCTTCTAGCCCGGAGTCTGGATATGTGCCCGAAGTATGGCAGTACGCTCATTACCTATTCCATAGTGGGACGGAACGTAACTGGTGAAACGTGCTACAATCTTCTGCCTACCTCTTCGAGGATTACAAGCGTGACTTTACGTGTCTGTTGTCACTTTCATTCATGCTCGTCGACTAATTATAGATCTACTTCACGTTTCTGAAAAACTTAATTAACTCATAGATAAATTACCAACTTGTTTAATATCAACTAAGTGTATGCCGTCGACATTGGGTTAATGCTAGTAAACTCTTTTGTATATTTGATAAAACGTAAGAATGGGGTTGAATCTCGGCGGCTGAAATGTAAAGAGGAATAAACACATGTACATAATATATGTATGTATACGTATTTTGTTTGGTATTAAAATTGATAAATTAATTAACAATTCATGGTTCAATCTTAATTTTTTTTTAAATATTGTTATTGAATTTAACTTTAGTTTTATCACGGAATTAAAACACTATAGATTTGTATGATAAACACTTACCTATACACTGTAGATTTGTATCATAAAAAATCAACAAATTAACTTATAGATGAAAGTAGCTTTTATCGTGACTTATACGAAGGAAAAGACGTATTTTGTGAAAAGAAATATATAAAAGCGTTGCATATATGAAAACTCTTGGTCGAGCACAATGGTAGGTCAAACTTTGAACATTTGTGGAATACTAACGCTGCGCAGAGCGAGGCGGTTGGTTGAGCTTTGACCAGAACTTTAACATAAAACGCTACCCATTGTTTCATTCCATTTACAAATTAAAATTTACTCCCAATTAAAATATGGTTGAAACGAAATTATTTCGGACTCGATTTTATATAACGATGGCGCGAGAACGATGACTGAAACAAAATTTCAGTGGCAGTAATGACGGATTAACCTCCGGTCGGGCCGCAATGTAATCATTAAATCGGTCGTGATTTCATTCTCAGTATTCACTCGTCAAAATCTCTCGCTTTGCCTTATGTAATAGATTTACCTGATTTGTACTATCTACTGTTTTTTTCATTTGTATCTAACAATATATGATCTAAGTCTAATACAATCGGCAATAAATGACAATCAGTTGATCCAGTATTCAAAATGTAATTCGATACAAATCGTTAACGTTTTAAAATGTTATACCTATAGATTTTTACTGTGCCCGGTGCCTTAGAAAAGAATTATTGTCTAAAAGGGACCAAAACCGATTTTTCGAATTTGTTATTTTACTGACGTACAAGCAAAACCTAAACGTACGGATGGAATGTTTCTTAATTTTAATGAATGGTAAAATATGATTTATTTTTGCTGGGATTTACTTGCAAAAACCCGGGTATAGGAATAAAATACATTTCTGTCTTCCAATTAGTAAGTCGGGTTCATTGTTTATGACCAACATTTTAGATTTTTCGTGATTATACCAGGGGATGGCGTATTTTCTATCATCATCCGCAAGTTATTACCATGAGTAATCCAATCCAGATTTAATAGAAACCTTCAATTTATTTATTAGTTAACAAAGTCCTTATCGTTAAACTCACGATTCAGTTGTAAAGAAGTTTGCTGATAAATTAAACACCTCATTTAAACTGACAACTGAGATTTATTATTCAGTTTCTTACAATATTACATGCGTAGGCGTCCGTCCGCCAGTGCATTAAATGAGGAAGAAAGTTGTTGTGTATTTCCAAATATGAGAGAATATTTATGAATGTAAAAATAACGGTAAATTCGAACGTCAGTTGCAAAGTAAATTGATGAACTTAACTTGTGACTGATCGATATATCATGTAAATATATAAATGTATGAAGGTAGAAATACTAGGAACATTTTCGTAAATTGATTTAGAACTAGGATTTCGTAAGTTCGATTTCTTATTATATTCCATTGACATCATTGTTTTAAGGTGTTCTTTCAACCGTTATATTAGAAATCATTTTGATAACAAAAGATTAGGTTATTCTAACATAACATTTATATTTGTGATCTAAAATTATTTATTTCTTTTCGTACGAGTACCTTTATACAATTTTTGGTAATTCTAACATGATATACTAGAATTATGTCGAAATCAAATTTAGTAGGGTTTAATCTAACTTGAATTTTGACCCTTTGAAAGTTGAGTCACCGTACGCCCGGCATAACGTCATATAATAAGCCTGCATAACAATCGCGTGTGGGTGTCGGTCCGGCATGGGACTAAAACTGCATTTCGAAATTCGAACATTGGTGTATAAGAGGTAGGGAGATTTGTAGTGTAAGAGAAACGCTGTGGAGACCGTTGCTTCAAGCATCATTAAGTCCGTACACATCTACGGATTTATTTCTGCAGTACATGTCTTCTACAACCTACTATGTATCCTCACGTCAGGTTCCTTACGGTGTATAATGTATAAAATTTGTGTGTATAAAATGTATAACCCATAGTTATGATCCCGTTGCCGTTGCTCATGGAATAAAACTACTATACATCTAAAAAAAGTGTAGCGGCGCGCTACTTACAGTAATATGAGCGCGCGCCTCACATGGAAAATGCTGAACACGCATAACACCATGAGCACCGAATGTAGTAAACAATAGACTACGCCAAATGCGCCATACTGAGACTGGCCAACAGAAGACGCATCCTGAATCACGCTATCAAAGTTCCATAGAATCACATATATAGAAGACCTGAAGTTAACATTAGGACCGCGGTCCCCAGGCAGCGACATCGCCTGGCGGAAGATCTTCCCTTTTCCTCCACAAAAGGTACTCGTATTATTTTAAACTTACTTACAACTTACTTACTTAAACTTTAATCAACAAGTTTCTGACGAGTTTAATCTATTTTGTTGCACGAAGTTACAGAAAAGTTAAAAACAGTTATTGACTAAATCTAGTTTCCTCTCAGAACAGCAGCCAGTCTCACTTCCCTGCACATAGGCCTCGTCAAACGGAGCTTCTTCTTATCATCCCTGCGCTGGTATGCTGGTTGGATTTGGCTAGCTGGTCTCCTCCCGCTATAATTTAATTATTTCGCCTCATTACACGGCGCGATCTTTCATAAAAATTGCCGTTATTTTTATCTACTGTAGAGGTGATTCATTATTTAATTAGCTGACAGCATAAATGAAAAATGATTCCAAGTAAGGACGCCCTTTGTAATTTTTGCATACAGTAATATTAATATTATATCAGTAGTCATGTTCTATAGCGGGTAAAGGCACTCGGCTAGCGCAGAAGATTATACTTGTAGTCTTAACCCTTCTCATTCTGAGGAGCGAGCCGTGCCCAGCAGTGGAACGTTAGAGGGGTTGATGAAGATGATGAACAATATTTTTTTAAATTCCAGATCCGGTCACCAGGAATTCTCCATTGTTTGTGTTATCAGATCACTAAACAGTAACTTGGCTAAAAACAATTTTCTTTCAAAACGTCGTTGGGTTCATTGTTAACACCTATAATATAATAGTAATATTCATTTCCTCATTCCCCCAAATAATGAATTACATAAGCATCTATCGTTTGACGATTTACGTTTGAACATTACATCAAACTTCTTTGCAACTCGCAATAATGAAATATACTTTGTATTTACGCATTATTACATTAGTTATGACCGAATCAACATAAACTAATTAATGGTGTAAAATCTGTATTTTAAACTAAATGCAGATTTAACGACTGACTTGCTAGTTCAAAAGTTTATGTCCTTGACTGAGAAACTAGTGGCAGTAGATTTGTTTCCGAGCTATGGGATAAAATGTATAATATGAGTTTTTGTTGTGTGTCTGAGTGAAAAATGTATCTGAGTATACATTCTAACACGTGTATGTATACATAATTCATATGCCTGCTGTCTAGTTAGCATAGTAGAATTTGCGTTGTTTACGGTTAGGTGGCTGTTGGTGAATTATACTAAAATGATAATAATAATAATATTGTACAAATTATATTTCCAGGCATCTAAGGTACGCAATTATTTCTAGTTAAAAGTTCTATGTTGTGGTCTTCAGGTACAAAGCGTTTCTTACAAACGGATTGACATTCATTGATTAAGGGTTGCCTTGGGTTCGGCTACAACTTTACCATTTCATTTACCTGTAACATTGACGTCTCATTATGGAATAGGTTAGCCTATTGCCATACACCGGGCATATACCCAGACTCCGAGCCACTAATAGAGAATCTAAAATAGACAAATCCGATCGTGTACGACCCAGTAACTTTGCAACCGACACAACCAACGAGGCACTCACGTATGTATACATACACCAAAATGTTGTTGAATGTAAATAACTATGTATTTTATTTGCCATCATTAGGCGCTAATATATAGAGCACTAATAGCCCCACATTTAACGATAACTGTTTACGAACGAAACTGCCATTTTGGACCATAACAAATAGCTTATATCAGTATATCGTATTTGATAGCTATATTCGGCATTTTGTGCTCCCTGCACGACCCTTATGGACCCTGGCGTGATGATGTAATTATAATAAAAACATAATAGGTATGTTTTATAATTTCGCAAAAATGTCTGCTATGAACGAACAGATCGAAGCTGGATATATGTACAATCTTTCCATAATACAATGAGCCTGCTTTCGTCCAACTTCATAGTCCAATCACGGAGGCGTTCACTTAGCAAATTCTATGGACACTTCCGAAGCAAAACTTGACGAAGATGAGAAATTCTATTGTTGGGTCTTACCTTGTTTTGCATCGTTAATGTAAATCACTATTAACAATGGATAAGTATAATTGAGGCTTTCAAGTGTACCTACGCTGTAATGAAATATCTACACGATTCATATACTTAATAAATTTCGGATTTTGTTATATTCGTATCAACATCAAAAATTAGTACCTACGTATCTGTTATAACATTCATTAGTTGTTTGTTATAACGTTCTCTTACGGCTCAAAGGTCAATTATAATTTAAGTTTGATTCCATAAAAACTAATATATTATGCAAGTATTATAATAATTATTAATTCGAATATCTTTCAATTTAACTACATCAGAAAATACTCAGTTGTCATAACTACACCAGAGTAAGTTTGGTCGAAGGGGGGTAATGAAATTTTACTCCTATTTATAGTTATAACGATCATATTTTATGGAACGGTTTAATAGGTTTTACATATTTAAACCACACGCAACTTTATTCAATTCATGTATAATATATTTATTTCTCTACAGTTGGTGTGCGAAAGTAGACAACCCGGTGCAATTCAGTTCATAACTTAGTAGTGCATCTTAAACCGACCAATTTTTTACATTACGTAGAACTTTATAAGAATCGTAAGTGACCATTATCATCGTCATCATCCTCATCTCCGTCATCATCACATCATCAGCATCGTCACTATCACCATTCCCATCACCATCATCATCTCATCTCTTAATCCACTGTTACACTCGTGTCTTCTCTCAGCATGTCCTAAGTGATATTTAAAGTGACTATATAAGTTCAGATCGCACGTGTGCCCGTTTCCTGTTTCAGTAACATATAAATATATCTCAATCAGAAATCGCTCCTCATCACACCTGCGCGCACATTTATAGACTGTCACCGTACATTACTCTGTTTATGACGTCACAAATTTGCCTCCAAGACTGAGCAATATTTCCATATACATTTGAATGGCCGAAGTCATCTCCTTATATCAATGTTTAACCTGTTAATACATACTAAGGCACTACATACGAATATAGGAGACATCATTACGACTTACTTAGGGATATATATTAGGAATATACAATAATACTAAAAATAATAATACAAGAATAACGGCAATACAAGTATGATTTAGACTCTTAGTTGTAGAGCACTATAATAAAATTCTAATTGAATTAATATCGTGTTATACCTAAACGTTAGTATGGTTTTGTTTTTTATTCGGCATAAGTACTTGTCAAAATGTTTAAGCGGACAGTTATGGATTTTCACATCTTTTATTATATTACATTAATATCATTACAGATTATAAAGAGTACAACACTCTGTATATGATACTGCTTATCGATAATAAAAAACGTCACTGCAGTAAACAGTGAGCAAAATATGTTAGAATACATCACTATTATGAACTTGGAAATTGGACTGTTAAAAGTGTGTGCGTTTACTTACAGGAACTACGAGTAGTCAGACCATCTTGACAAACATATTATTGAATGCTAACGTCACCTTTTGTTATTCTAGTGCTTCGTAGATTACGTGTAATATTTAATACCAAATTTCAAACACCTAACGAAAGCATATAAAGTCCGGCTAAAATCCACCAACGTAGATTGACCGTAGTACGTCAAATACATTTATTGAAGTGTTCGCCTGAAATGTGGCCGTATTGAAATTACACTCAGGCGTGGCATCCAACAAGCCACTTAGGAAGCACTTTGCCAAAATTTATTCTAACATTCAGCTACTCGACTCGCCGTTAGAATTAGTCAGAGAGCTACATACTTTCGGCTTTGTGAATAACCGCACGATGTGTGCGGTAACGCGCACCGCCTTCGAAATACACGCCTAAAAAAGTTTACAAATACGCATAGAATATTCTAGTGTTTTATTAACGGTTGGACACGTGTCTCTTCGCAGACTGTGAGGTAGTCCTTTAGGTTTTAACAAATCACAGTTATACAGTTTAAGGTGTGCAGATTTTCTGACGATATTTTACTTTACGAATGACTGTTTACATAAGTTACTGATGTTTTAATTGCTAGAGATTGAGAGGCTTGTATTCTTGTTTTTATTATATATCTCAAATGATCTCATAATTTAAGCAATGTCAGATGCAGTCTATCTTTCAAACGGATTGTTTGTAGCATTGTTTTGGAAGGCTATTTTATTTTGGGAACACACATTAAACAGCCATTAAATCGTTTAATTCTGTCTAAAGCCTTATAACACAAGCAGCTTCAAAGTCAAAGTCAAAGTCAAAGTCAAAGTCAAAGTCTAAAATCATTTATTTATACAGGATTTGCAATCACATATGTATAAACGTCATATGGTATGCCCTGGACCAGTATGGTGATTTTGCTTCATCATTTCTATCGTGGAAGGTGACATGACTAGTTGTGCAGTACGAAATGAGTTGGATCAAATATCCCAATTATATGTGAAATCACCAAATTATGCGGTACTAAAAAATCATAATAGATGCATACGTAGTAACAAAAATGAATTTCGAATTTTGGTATCGAAATTATTGAAAAGCAAACAATCGCGGCGTGAAGATTAAAACTGATTAACAGCAGTGAATGTTTGCCATAATAAAGAACTGGTCGGGAAATATTTTATGGCAGACCTTTATTTATTTTAGGTCAGCAAAAGCGACCAATAAAGCTGTGTATTTAATAACTTTCCTCCGGGAATCTACTTAAATACATAATATGGAGCTGGAACAAAAATAAAACAGACCTACATACACAGTAGGAAGTTTTATTTCAAGCAAACAATCTCTTACAACAGTAGTGTGATAATAAAGTTGCTTTATTGAGAGTTGCCTCGATTCGCCTCAGTAGTTTCACAGACCACATATTATACACATTTAATAAATATTGTTACAGAAACACGTGCGTCTTGTACATGTATCACTTTATTCATACATACGCCCTGGTTTGGAAGACTTTCAACTTTCCCCTTTAATCAGTATCCATTGGTCACGATGGGTGAGTTTTGGTTTCTCTGGACACCTGTATCCATCAACATTCGTATTGAATATCTGTCATTTTCCATCTGTCATTCTTTTATTAGATATATTCGAAACCGTTATCGATTTTTTTTAATATTTAAATTTATTAGACACTAATTAAATTCGCGTTAAATAAACCTAACATAACGCGTGTAGTTCATGAAGAGGTAGGCAGAATAATGTAGTACATTCACGCATTTCACCAGTTACGTTTACGTCCGTCTATGGTATAAGTGGTGAGTATATTGAGAATAACCAAACACCGGGCACAAATCCAGACTCCGAGCAATTATAAGAATTTTTCTACTAGGAACTCTAATTTAGAACGACCACTGACCACTGGGCCAACCAAGCAGTTCCTCGACCAAAAATTAATATAAAATAATTATGTACCTACATCCCTGCTCAACTCAGGTATTACGTTAGGAATTTTGGTACCTAACTTTAAATTCCTAGGTAATATCTTGAGTCTGGATTCATGTCAGATGTTAGTTGAAGACGAAGCACGAAAAACGAGGCGATTTTCTTCATCGTCCTTAAATCGTACGGCCAAGGAGTGGAATTCCTTGCCTGCGTCTGTGTTTCCCGATAAATACAACCTGGAGCTCATTAGATTTAATTTGAAAAGGTGAGTTTGCTACACCATACGCCACATTATTGCTTTCCATCAGACAAGCCTGTGGCCAAAAGCCAGCCTATTTAGTATAAAAAAAGACAATAAGGTCACGTTCTGTTCTATGGTGGGACATATAAGTAATGGTGAATCATTGTAATTTAGTACACTCATTTGCGTAAACTTCAGGAAAATACAGGCTTGATGTGATTAAAAATAGTAGGTATTACATATACATATAGGTTAAACCACGTGTTTCTAAGCAATTATATATTCGAGTAACTGTAGTGTAATGGAATTATATTGAATAACCAATCTCTAAATTACCGAACCAAAAGTAGTACTGTAGCAGTATTGATAGTATAATTATGGTAAGTATTAGGCAATAAATAGAGCTTCACGATTCAACGGATTTTAGCGTCAGTTATTGGTAATTCGCAATGCGCCAAATTTGCACACGAAATGAAATTGATGCTCGTATTGGCCAAAGAGCGATATATCGAACATCATAGTATCGACAAAGGTTTCATCGAATGTTACAAAGCTAATTTGAAAAAGAAATGGTAAGTGTTTATAACTGTAACGTCACACCTGTAAACCCAGAAGAGGTAGGCAGAGGCATGTAGCACATTTCCACGTTTCATCCGTTATATTTACGTTCCCCTATGGAATAGGTGGAGAGCCTATTGCCATACACCGAGCACAAATTCATACTTCAAGGCACTATTCGAAAATCTAAATTAGAAAAATTCAGTAGTGCCCGATCCGGGATTTGAAGTTAAGACCTCCCGAGCGGCAGACGCTCTTGCAACCGATACGACCAACGAGGTAGTCAGGCGGGCAGGTAGTAAGAATGTATGACACAAAAATGTTGAACTCTTATTAATTTTGTGCTGGGAAATATTTTGATATGATCCTAATTATGTTATATTGCAACACAATTTTGAATAATTCCCTTTGAAATTACGAACATAACTCAAAACCAAATAGACATTTTTAATTTAAATAAATGTAAAATGTAAATTAGTTAAGTGGCTGGCTGCGGTTGGATGCAGAGCTGAAGATCGAGAACAGTGGCGTGCCATTGGAGATGCATAGGCATGTACATAGGTACAGCAGTGGATGGAAACAGGCTGATGATGATGATGAATGTACTCATTTAAATGATTCGTTTTCATAATCATACTATTATCGTTTCACTGTTGGATACGGGGCTTCTCTCAGAATTTGGGCTTGCAGGGCGCGCTGGCGAAGTGCAAGTTGGCAGAAAGCAGCAAAGGAGACGTAAATATTGCCAAATGTATTGTTTTAACAAATATTGTCGGTCTTCGCTGGGCTCGAATATGATTAGTAATACGCAATGCGGCCGGCTACTCGAAATTAATACCTATTCCTCTATAAATATCGGTACCAGTATAATAGGCGCGCTGGGCTTGGCTTATCGCAGGCAATGAGCAATTCTAATTACTATAGTTGGAGAAGTTTGCCAACATCACATTTATACCTGCCTGCGATTCAACTATTACAAGCTTTAAAACTTCAATTCATTTCTAACTTGAAGTATGAAACTCGGAAGACGTAGTGTTCCTATCGAAACAGGGCTACGAACGTTAAAGGGAAATAACGTTAATGTTGCTGTTATGCCCAAAACAATTTTTTTTGTAGGATTTTCTAACAACTTATAGGGCAAGTTCTATCCCGTTTCTGAAATAAGGTCAGTTGACCTAAGTAAATGATAGTATCAAACGTGATAAGCGGTAATTTAAAAGATTTTATTGTTTATTGAAGCAGCAGGAGACACACAATGCGAACGTTGATGAATCGAAGTGCCAACGGAGGCCAAAATCCACCTATCTTGATGGAATACGCCAGATACTGGCTGATAGGGGAGTCAGAAGTCTGCGAAACCGGCGTGCATGTATGAAGAGAGTGATGAATGTGGAGACGCGGCAGGTCTGTAAGGATAGAGATATTTGGCGCTCGGTGCTTTCTGCCTACACCGTAAGGGCCATGGCGTGAAAATATGGGTGTAATTATTTGAGTAAACAATTTTTACATAATTTTCGTTTATGTAAATTTAGTTATATAACGATGAAAGAAAATTTCCTTTTTTATGTATTTTATAACATTCATCTATTATACTTGTTACATGGCCTAACACCCCTTGTGGCCATGTATCGGTCCCACGGTCGGAGCATCGTTGCGCAACACCACTTGCGG
>DWFO01003448.1:0-12303 GCA_018246595.1 Mimoniades nurscia nurscia | reverse complement strand
CGTTTACCCTATTTACCCCCTATTACCATATGGAATAGGAATGGTGGTGAGCCTATTGCGATACACCACGCACATATCCAGACTCCGACCCACTTCTAGAAGATCTAAATTAGAAGTAGTGCCCGACCCGGGAATCAAGCTCGCGATCGGCAGTTTCACTCGCAACCAACACGACCAACCGGGTAACGAGACCTTCCTACTACGCATCCCATAAGGCAATATTCCCGTACCTTTGAAACAAAAACCTTCAGCGCATCGCGGTACAAGTGATTATAAAGTTTTTTAATATCCAACGTAATAATTTCAACAATTCCCCCGTTGGCTCCGACATTTTCTTATACTCGCATTACATTAAAAATGACAAAATATTTATGGATATTACAAAATTTTTACATTGAGCTTCAAACTTGAAATTTAAATTAATGTAATGTGAAAGGGCGATGTGATACGCACGCGATAATGAGAAGTAATCAAGTAATTAAGAAGGATGACAGGGAGAGGGGTTGTGAGCTCAGCCTGCGTTATTAATCGAGGCATATGTCCAGCGTTGGACGGCGAGACGCTCATGTTGCCATGATGTATGCCTTCAGGTAACAGACGAAGTTTAGAAAGCCCAAATCGTCGGAAGCCATTAATTTCTTAATAATAATGTATATTAAGTCAGTATTACCTATAACGATCTGTAGAGTTTCTGTCTCGAGTCTATATAACTAGTTTCAATGGGCTTAGAACCACGAGTGTCGTTAGCGAGCGAGCGGCTGCTTTGAATGCTAACTTAGATGGACTTGCAAGACTGTAACTCGATCGACGGATACGTGTGCTAAGATTCGTACTAATTAAGTACATCGCTCCTGTGTTAGATATGTTGTCTATATAACACTGATTTGAGTACCGATGTGTTACACCACGGCCAATTTCTCAACACACCCTATATTTTCTCTTATGGAATGCTACCGAACACTAAGTGAACCCTTCTTATAATGTATCCAATAATAACAATAAAGTTTGAGTTAACAATAAAGTTTGAGTAAGTAACAATTAGAAGTGTATTGCACTCTTCTGCCTACCTTCTCAGGGACTACAAGCGTGATGTTATGTTTTTTAGCGTATCGTGCTGCGTTTCCTGCTATTGTTGCAATATGCATATTGAGCACTTTCAACATAAAGAACCTTTAAAGAGTAAGCAAAATACCTATAATAATCTCTTCTTTACAATTCTAGGGGAGGGGGGAAATATGAGACAGAGTTAAAAAGCAATAGAAAGATTTATACAAACGCTCCAAAAGTTTTTCCGCTCGTTATTTAATAACAATAATTAGCTCCTGGCACGAATGTGTAAGTGTGATTTAAAAGTGGCGAGACATAAATGGCGGGCGGTGAATACGTGCTTGTCATCTGAACAAGGTAATGTTGTACGCTGCGCGCTCGCGCCTCGCGCCCGGCGCTATCATAACCTTCGGCTGAAATCGATGTGTTGTTATTAACAAAACCATATATATAGTCTTAGTTAGGTTTTTATCACAACAAAAGTGGATTTATTGTCCTCAGCCTGTTTGAGTCGACTGCTCGATGCAGGCGTCTCCCGAGAAGTTATTGCTATAATTCCCACGCTGGACATGCTGGTTTGGGATCGCAAAATGGATTACCAAAGCGTTATTGTGTGGCTATGTATAAATATTTCTACCATGAGCAGAGTTAGGTACATGTAGTTAAGGACAGACCCTACCCAAAACTTGTATCAGTGAAATAAAATAAGAAATAAACAAAATAAAACGAATTTTAATTCGAAAGTGCTTTTATTATTTCTCATCTTGAAATAACTTCAACTATCGCTAGGTTTGTAAAAGCATACATGATAGCGTTGAAAAAATATCGTGTTTAGTGCAAAGTATTAAGAGCCTGTTACTAAGTGGCTTCATAATAATGTCGGACAGTTTATTAATGTATAGCACATCAAGCCAAGGAAAATCGGAGTGTGAAAATCACTCCTTTTGTCTTCAATGATTCCTGCTTTTTCACCTGAGGAAAGTTCCCTCAAAATTAATTAAAAACACAGGATGTGATTCAAAAGTATATGTTTAACTAAAAACCTAATGTGACGCAAATTGTGAGTAAGATAAGTAAAGATAATAACGAAAGTAAGTTCACGGTATATTAACTACGAAGCATCAATCAATAGTTAATATTTGTATATCTTAAATCGTGTTATACCTACAATATGCTAGCGACGGGGTACAGTTTTACGAAAATAATGATGAAATATATATGAGCTGTATTTAATTCTGGCTTCAAATAATTACATGTTACAAAAGGCAGTGATAGCCAAGTGGTTTGAATTTCAACCTTTCACTTTGGAAGCCAAGGTTTTAATCGTAGCGCGCACTTCTTTACAAGAAATGTCCGTTTTAAGTTTAAATATCACTTGCTATAACGGTGAAGGAAATATCGTGAGGAAATCTACGCACTCTGAGGTTCTAAAAAAAAGTTCTCTCTAAGGCGTGTGAAGTCTGCCAACCCTCACTTTGCCAATGTGACGTAATTAATAATCGGGGACTGTATACATATATAGGGGAATAGTTTGAACACAATGCCCCCGATGACTCGCCTCAAACAGTGAGAGAATAGAAGAGCTGATGATGATGACGAATACCAAGACATTCATTTCAGTAAAGAGTCACAATAATAGAAGGTGTTCGTCAAACACTGTCCTGGCGTGAGTACCCGTACCCTCGTGGGCAGGTGCCTCCCGCACTGCCCCGCGGCCCGAACGCCGGCGTCGTTCCATATATTTAATTACGGTCACGTCGCATTTTTAACTCGTGATATCTTCTAAGTTATTAATTTAAACTTTTCTTGTGTACTTAAAAAAATCCATCTCCAGTAAGTGCCTAAGATTAATGAAATATTTAATCTTCTTACATTTGTGCTAAAATCAAAACATCTCAAAATGTATCTATTAAACCTTTGTTACAATTTAATTTTATTTAGAAGAATCAAAATGATTAGCGTAATTTATCTTTAAAATATATTTGAAGTAGTATTTTTTTAGATATCATGTTTTGTTGTACACGATAAATTATCTACAAAATTCTTAAATGAAAAGACTCAAAAATAAGGTACTCCAGCGTAGAGCTCCATTACGGGGCTCGGAATGTCGTGACGTTAGAGTGTCGTTAGTTTGACTCGTCAAACCCTTTCACGTGCCACCCACGTCATAGAAGCTACCAAGAAAAGGGTAAGCCATATAGGGTTTATCCCGATATTTCATTTATATTGAAGGTACACACCTCAAGGAGGCGATAAGGGATTTTGGAAAATTATAATGATGACAAAAATACCAAAAACGATCCAAAAATACCAAAAATAATTTTATCACATAATTCAACAAGAAAATTCAGCCATTAACAATTAATCGTTCATAGTTATACAATGGGATTAAGATTGAAGTCGACAGTAAATGGCCAAAAACGTGAAACGACTCTACTTGAAGGAATCCTGGAGCGATGTGAACTGGGGCTTGTGGACAAGCGCGCAAAAACGTCCTCTTTGTAAGCTAGAACCTCAGCAACCACTGTTCTGGAAAATATCCATAAGCAACGGTGAATATCACAGCATCATTTAAAGTTACATCTTATTGAATGTTCATGACAGGAAGTGTGCTGTATCTGGTCGACAGTAACAAATGTGGTGTAATTAAACCATGTGTAGGGAGAAAGGGATGTTGCGGTTACGGCGGAATATACCTACGCGCGGTGGCGTGGTGGATAATTTCTTTGTCATTGTGCGCAACAGAACCGCATCGGATGCGCCGCGTGAGGGCAGCAGCGCGGCCTCATTAGTGTCATTATAAATAAATATAGCAGCACACTGTGGCAGTGAAATATGATTCATTTGAGCTCACGATATTTCTCATAAAACGTAACTTTACCTACACATATTACTAATATATGTAAATATTATCCATAGTTAGTAAAAAGAACCAGAAATTACGCCACTTGGTGATGTAAAGGATACCTATACGAAAGCAATTAAGGATTGTGTAAGTGAAATAACATCACGGACCTTATGACCATGTTATACTTTTTTATACTCGGTGTTTTATTGTTTAAGTCTACTAAAGTAAGAAGTCTCAGCATTTGAAAATACGCTATTTTGACATACGAAAATAATCGTTACGTATTTGCTCATGCTGGTGCCAAAATCATGCCACTAACTACGGAGCCAAATGTAATAATAATATTTTACTAAAAAAATGTACCGAGTTTTTTTTTGCATTCGCTATTTTATCGATCTGCTTTAGCTATACAAGTATAATATGCGCCGCATCTATGTATATCTTTCAAACAAGAACAATTATAGCCCAGGTACAAATAATAGGTAACTACGAGTACATCTTACATAACTTGTGTTTATTCCGCGTTTTTAAATTCGCATAACGTACTAACATTCATCTCCTTTACATAACTCCTTTATTTGCTGACGTCATCCGGCGTCCGGTGCGCGATCCTCTCGCTCCGACGGCTTTGTTGTTGTTACGCGAAAATCTTTACTCGCAAATAGAGTTTGCATGTTATTGCATGCGACGGATACAATATCCTCTTACAATAGTAATAACATTTATCATACAATGTTTTTCTGACAGGAAGAACGAACTCGTCGTCGACAATTGTAACGTTAGAGGAATACTGTTAGAGTTAGAGGAATAGGGTTACTCTTTGGCTGTCTGTTGAGAATTATGAATAATAATAATAGTTTGGCAGGATTTACACACAGCAATTGTATTTCCCTAAGTGGAGCCTGTGCTATGACAACCACATAGTTAATAAGATATATGTATATCTATCATCTAAGTATGTTCTTGTCCATAGATAATGTTCACTGTGACGTAGAACAAATAGTTGTGCTCACCGCGCATATATTCGTTCTGGATGAGAATCGAACCCCCGCGAGCAAGCGAGTCGTATCCGCCTTTGCTCATCTTACTTTCGCCTTTAATACTTTCTAGTATAAAAATCTATTCGCCTAAATGAAAAGATAGAAATTTTTGGCTCATTCAAGTGTTATATGGAGCGGCAGTTTCAAACTTTCAACCGTATCATACAAAACTGACCATAATTTAGTGTGGCGACATTACTGCCCTAGTCTAGTGATAGTCTTAAAATGAACAAGGAATTTGACAATAAAACAATGCAGCACTATTGATTTCAGGCTTGTTCGACTCGTAACGTGTAATCTGGTACTCCTTCATCATCATCCTATTTCAGTCCACAGTTGAACATGGGCCGTCCCCAGGAGCGTCATCGTGCCCTGTCCTCAGCTTGTTGCGTAACATACAATAATATATGTTATATGGAAATGTGCCCGGTATATGGAAATAGGCTCACCACCTATTCCATCGTGGGACTTAAAAGTAACTGGTGAAACGTGGGAGTGGTCAACACTCCTCTGCCTACCTCTTCGGGGATTACAGGCGTGAAGTTACTTTCTTTCTTTCTTTCTTTTTAAATAATAAACTAAGTAGGTTCTGTTTTGTATATCCCAATAATCTTAATCAAAATGCTAATCTTTCATACAATAAGAATAAAAAAAACACATCGTAGGCGTTGTCTAACGCTGTTGAGTTTCGCCTCCGTAGCCGGCAGTCATATATTTCTCGAGCTTTCTATCGTCTTTGTTCCCACAGTTCCTTCCGATCCGAATAATCTTTGAGCTGGTTCATACGCATCGGTAAATGACAAATTGTGGGGAATCCTGAATACTTTAATAGATCTCATGGTGGAAGACTTCGTTAAGGTTTAACTGTTCTTCTCGTGATAATTATAACCACGGTAGAAAGCATGTGTCCGCGACCGTCACAAGTCATAGATAATTTAAAATAATAATACCAGTGTTTAAAGTTGATTCTTCAATTGCTTCCAATGTTAAACACGAGTCTAATTTTAGGATAAGAAGGATTAACGTCATTAAAGCCATAGTTTTCCACGTTTGCGACGCTAAAAATTTAAATAGGTAACAAAATGTTCATAAAGCCGACTCTGTAAATATGACTATTTTATGACTACATATAAAGACAGAGTAGTGATAATAACATAACTACATCACGTCTGTATTTTTCCCAAAGATGTAGGTAGAGGAATGTAATACACTCCCACGATTCACCTGTGATGTTATACGTACGTTCAGTCATGGAATAGGGGCTCGGGTTAGACCTATTCTCATACACCAGGCTTAAATCTAGATTGTAAGCTACTATTAGACATATCAATTTAGTTTAGTTTAAAAAGTCGACAGTATCACCCCCGGATATCGACACCGATCGACAGATGCGCTTACAGCACTCAACCAACAAGGCAATAATAATAATAATCTTAAGAATTCGTAAGATTAATTTTATTATTATTGCATTATAAAAATGAAATCGCCAAACACGAACCAAATAATGTCATGATTCCATTTTCAAATATAAATAAGAAATCAAGAGCTGTAGTTTATTCACTTGACACGTGCCAATGGAAACGAATTCAAAACGCTATTGAGTAGGCAGTAGGCGATGTGGAGTATCCTTGAAAGCGGCTCACAGAGCAAAACGCACGTCGTTCCCGCTAGACAAACAATGGCCGGCCAGTCCATGCCTCATCCCACTAAATTCGCGACCTAATAACAACTTATCTTCTATTTCAAAGCTATAGAGTTCAAAATACAAAATGGCGGTTTTATTCAAAATGTCATGTAGCGTGTCAATAGTCATTCAGCCAATGGTTCTTCAATCTCAACTTTATGAAAGTCTGGTACTCGATTGTAACTACTTTCTAAATGTGATTGTTATTTTTATAAAACGTATTTTATAATGTACCGTTGTTAGGAACTAAGCAAATTTTTAACTTCGTTGAAAATACGTGATAATAGTTTGATTTTTGCGTGATATTAAAAAAGAAAGTAAAAATAAACATTGACTTGAACGCAATACACGAAATCAGCAACATATGTATATCATTTTATATTTGGGGCACTGTTTCTAGGATTTCCATCGTAGCTCAAGGGCCGCACGCAGCAGCTGAATGCAGCAAGCCGGGAACAAAGGGCGGTGGCGCTCTTTATGAGAGGGGAGGCCTACATCCAACAGTGGACTGAGATAAGTTGATGATGATCATAGCTACAAAATCTGTGTAAATGCATACTTTTGTCTATGACAACTCTACATTCTGGGTTGTCATAGACAATAGTATGCATTTAGACCAAGTTGGACTGAATACCTCATGAGATTAATTTCATTAAACCAAGTGGTTTTTCATAACATACATTTTGTCGTCTAAAAATGTATATTTTGCTTGCTAATTCTTTAAATTAATTTTAATGGAAAATTTAATCACATGTACTGGTTGATTTTTTTACAAACACTAAATTTATTTGACAATGACAGTTTATTAACCACCGAATGCACTGAAAAAAAACTTTTAAAGCTAATAAAATTATTATAATTTAATGAAGATAACAAGAAACCACACGTGTAAAAACAGAAAAACAGATAAACAGATAGAAAATCATATGTAAAATAAGATTGTTTATTCAAACTGTCAATTTAAACTATTCTTGACCGTGTTAAAGTTAACAGTAGGATCTATTTGGGCGATAATATAAACCCAGCGCGGTTACCGCGGTATGTCAGGGTGTCAGTTTGTTTGTGTAGGACAGCCCACGCTCTGTTCAAGTGCAACTTAAGGGTAATACGTAGAGTCGTTATTATACGCAATTGTTACGTTTAATCAATATAATGATTTCGCTTCGTTGGATGAGTGTTTGCGAGCGCGACTGCCGATCTAGAGATCTCGGATTCAATACCGGGGATCTCTCGATTTTTCGAGTTTTTTTCTTTTCGATTTTCCTAACTATAATTTCTACACGAAATTACCAGTTGTGGCTCTAAGTTTGGATTTGTGTCCGGTGTATGGCAATACGCTCACGTCCTATTTTCATGTTTTAAAACTGTCCATTAAAGTTATGCATTAACGGACACTATCAAAATATAGTAAAAGAATACGACTTCAATAAATTGTTAGATACTACAGAGTTTAAAATGAGTTAATATCTGTCGCTGCTAATCTGTATATTATTGTATTATTTTAAATCACAGTATTAAAAAATTTAAGGTTTTTTTTTTTTCTTGTTATAGAACTATATTTTTCAAATGTTCCATAGCTTCATGATCATCATTGGTTTTTTATCGATCTGTTATTGGGTAAAGATCGTCTCTCTAGATGCCACAATCATTGATTTATCCAAGTACGAATTGACAAACTTCATATCCTCTACATAATTATAATAGATAATATGTACAATAATTCTAAAGTGTACAGGTCTCATCACTATGTTTCCCTTGAAGATAAGAAAAAAACCTTTGAGTGTAATTCATAATTAGTAGTAAAACTCTCTACATCTTTTTGTTCCGTACCTAACATTGTTTGTTAACTACAACAGGATTATCTTGCTGACGTCCAAACGCCTAACAAAAGGATCCAAACAGAATCGCTCTTCGCCCTCACCGGTCCCTCTGGACTAGGCAGCCTTTGAAGATAAAAAAACCTAAATTAAAAATAGTGACATGACGCTTTTGTATATTAATAAATTTAAAAGCTTTCAGGTCCTTTTAGCTTGCTCCATTTTGATCTTAATTCCATCTCCTTAACACATTTTCTCTTAGCAAGAAAAAAATATTAAAAGTGGACTAATTTATTAATGCTGTTCCAATTTTAAATTTATTAAGGCAACGATTAATTAATGCTCATATTTATAAAGCTTCCATAGTTTTCCATAGGACGCAGCTGTGTGTCTCTTAAACTGTCAACGCCATGTTAGTTTTTTTGACACTTCACTTTAATCTATTTTTGTTAAAAGCCATTACGTAACTTCACTATAATAACATAATAAATTGGGACTATTTTTGAAAAGCATATTTTTGTTTTACGTAAACGTAACATTACGCCTGTCATCCCCGAAGAGGTAAGCAGAGGAATGTAGTACACTCCCACGTCGCACAATGGAAAAGGTGGTGAGTCTATTGGGTTCTTTAAACGTGAGAGTGCACTGCACTCGTCTGGCTACCTCCGCGCGGACTACAGGCGTGATGTTACGTGTTTAAAACTAGCAACATTTGTATTTTTATACGTAAGAAAGGGTTTCTTTTCCGCTAACATCGTTGAAAACGGCATGTTCTGTAATTGTTTCAACAAGTGACAATTAGCATTGTATCATACAATAAAATTATATGTCTTATACCCATTACTTTATGTAAAAAGTTACATTACATAACTTCATATAATGACAGGTATGTACCATTATTTGAACCAAGAACAATGCAGTGGAAGAAATAAAAAAAACTACGCAATAATGTATAGGTTTGCGCTAACAGCATTGTAAGTCTATATGGAGTTGACTATCATTAAATGTTCCGTAAATAAAACATTGTTACAAAATGAAAGGCGTCCGATGTAATGCAGTACAAAGGATCAAATATAACAATGTCATAACAAATTATCCTTGTTACGTTAAAGAGAAATCTTTGCATCATTTTCTAAAAATATGACATGCACGAAGTCGACATTTGATGTAGAATAGAAAAGTAATTCACTGCTGTAATCCACGAAGAGGCAGGCAGAGGAATGCAGTACACTCCTATGTAAATAATTAGAGTTTATAATACATATACTTAGATTACTTACTGCTACTTACGACACCTCTTGAAAGAGAACTAAGCAATGCCATATCGGATTACTATAAGAAAGGCATTTCTGCTGAAAGTTGGTCTTCGTCTGTCTCCAGGTGGGCGAAAGGATGGACAATGGACTTAAGCAATTATGCACAGTTTCGTATGAGTAGTTTGAAAAAACTTTAATCCATATGTCCTAACAGAGGTCAATACCCGTTCTGGACCCATGATGCACATTGTTAAAATAATCAAGTCGCAAAATTACTCTAATTAGAAACGGCACAGTTATATTTGTAAACGGGTTCACAGTATGTTTTAATATTACAATGTTGTTATTCAAAATTGATCCTTATCGTATATTTATTATGTCATGAAATATATTGGCAAGTAACGTGTATATTTTGACGAGTGATCCTCGTTTTTCGTGAATTTGGTGTCGTATTTAAAAAGCGAAAGTTTCTATTTTTGACAAATTGTCAAGCTTCATGTAAATTGTCAATGTACAAGATAAAAATATTGCTGAAGTACCAGTCAATTAGAGACATCATTATCAACCGGTTTTGGACCTGCTATTGGACAGAAGGGGAGAACTGGACCCTTTTAGAATAAAAGAGCTAAGCCCATACTCTGTCACACTGGTCAAGTTGTAGCTTGGAACATCATGGAGAACAGTTAAACGTGTAGGTTTCCTCACGATGTTTGTTTCACCGTCACAGAAGATAATGTTTTAATCTTTAAAACACACATGATATTATGAAGAAATCACGCTAGGCAAAATGTGAATAAATTATCCGCAGAGCGGGACGCCGAATTGTAAACCATTCAACTATTTTATTGAGAGTCAGTATATGTGTAGAATATCATTTTCGAACAACACAAGTAATTCTTATTGGTCTGCCAACCCGCACTTGGCCAGCGTGGCAGACTATGGCTTTGACCCTCCCATTCTGAGAGGAAACGCGTGTTCCAGCAGTGGAACAATAAAAAGGTCGAAAGAAAAAAAAAGAAAAAGTAATTCTTCACACCTGTACCTACACATTTTTAAGAAAAGTAACGCAAAAAGAGCATCATATTAAAAATTATCTATATGGTTATACACTTACATCGTATACAACAGATACCTAAATGATAAAAAAATTGCTAATTTATAAAAATCCACCAAATAATACTATTATAAAACGAACTTTCTAGAATAAATAACAGAATATTTACTCGTATCTACATATCTAATAATTGCAACCTACTAAAATATTTCAAAAGATGAACAATTACAAAATTAGAATGTCGTTTTACAGTAAAAAAAATCCATATTGCTACCGACGTGCATGTATCGCAAGTGATTTAGCGACAGGATTCGGTTCGCGTGACGACAGCTCGTTCAAACTTAGGTACCTTAGTCATAGGGTTTCCCTGCAGTGCCTAACGCGACTGGAAAGTACGGTTAAGGGGTATTTTATTACTAATTAGCTTTGAAGTTTTTACGTTTTAATGATATCAGTTTACATCGCTTAAACCCTACCTGCTGTTCCCAGAATAACATGGACAGGTGGAAAGACAGCATATGGCCTTTTGGACTTTATTGTAAGTTGAATTGTAGATTTGTACTCTCGGATATTTGGCGGATATATGTATATATTTGTTCCATATGGACATTTGTCCCAGTGGTTAGTGAAACTAATTCACCACCAGCCACCCACCCGGGCCATTTGAGGATGAACGAAAGTATTTGTTATCTGTCTGGGTGTTATAATGAATATATGTATAAGAACTTTTCCGCCTACCCCGTTAAAAAATATAGGTCTAATGGTATATATAAAAATATACACTTATATGTACGTATAAATTGTATATCAGTTGTCTGGTGACGTTGACTTCGAGCTTGGGACCTGATAGTCACGTATGTTGTCCGGAGATTATTATTTATTTGTTATCGTATAGAGCAAGTTTCGTTAGTGCTTGACGCGCTGACGCGAGCAGCGCGGAGGCAGGAAGCCACACCATAAATCACAATATAGAGCTCATTGTCCAGAAGACACGCGGACGAGACGATATATGTCTCCTGTTGTTGTGTATTACGCACTCGGTTGATGGTTATAAGTACGTAGTTATATCTTCGTGTATTGTTCGTGGAAATGTTCTAGTATGTATGTAGGAAATTGTAATGTCTATGGTGGAAATGTATGTGTATCTAATGGAAATGGGAGAAAATAGAAATGGAATAAAATGGAAAAGTAAATGTAAAGCAATTGTAGCGATGTTATTATAATATCTAGAATCAACTCATATACGGTTTATGATTCTAAATTAGGTTGAATCTGTCCTTTGTTTTTTTTTTTTGTCAGGAAAATGCATTTACGCATCGAACCCGGGAGAGCTCGATGGGTATGTGGGACTCCTGTTTGGGGCCCAGACTACCCACTATAAACCTGACTGTATGCCACTCTGGCATTACGGGTGGGCCACTGTACGTTGGCACTACTTTCGCGACTCACCCTGCCACAGCCTTCGAGAAGGCTCCCTCTTTTAGACGCCATCCGAGCACACATCGGATGGCATCTCCTCACGCGGCCTCCATGCCAGCCATGGATCCCCCGATCCAT
>DWFO01003447.1:0-12303 GCA_018246595.1 Mimoniades nurscia nurscia | reverse complement strand
ACAAAAAGCGTGGGGTGCTTGTTACAATTACTACAGATATAGAAAAATATTGATAAAATATTTACTTTTAAAATCAATTTTCAAATTTTTAGTTCAATTAGTTTTAAAAGCGTGTTTTCTTAGTTTTTTTTAAACTATACTTTATTTATCTATCGAATTCAAATTTTTATGTACTATACTCTTTACAACTTACTAAGAACACCTGATGAGTTTCAGCATCATTTGATGGGCTTTAGAAACTTCTTATAGAATTGCTTTTGATAAAGTCAATTCCTTTTGGAGGCATTTAGTTGATAAACTCGAAAATGAATGACTTCTTGCAATTAATTGAGACTCAATAGACTAAAAAGATATTTATCTATTTATTTCTTTATATAATCGTTTTGCCTGGTTTACCGATTTGAGGTTGCTCCAATTCAATTACATCGTCTCTTTTCTTCAATAACGTGATATTGTCTTAACACTTTATTAGAACAATATTACGTGAATGAAGCAAAGAGGCGACATGTGGATTTGAGTGATTTTACAACCAGTTGTTTATGAATCTTACTTAGTATTGTTGGTATTGTTAAATACGGGCCACAGTTCAAGAACTATGTAACTTACAAGTCATGATTGATGTTGCATATATTTTCTTTTAACAAAATTATTTTTGCAACCATAGCTGGTATAACCCCGACTATCTCATATCCATGTGTGTTATTTATATGTCCAAGTATTATTTAATTATATTCCAACACTGTTTGGTCTATACCGGTATAATACGATTTATTTTCATAAAAAAAAGTGATGACGATGTTAACGGTGACATTTTGTTAAATTTGATCACTAAATTGATATTAAGTTAATCATTCATATTGTACATATTCCGGCAACAAAAAATAATAGATAAATGATTGATGATATTCTGACAGTACTCAACTGTACCGTCATTTGTGTATAATACCAACTGTTTAATAGCAAATTTGCAACCTTTCCAGACAGTACGTTTACCAGCCGGCAATACTGAACGGCATCCAGTACCAAGACGTTGTGTTCCGCGGCAACCTCACCACCAGGATAACAGCGGTGCAGGCGAGCGAGGTCGGCTACACGCAGTACGCCCGCGCGTGGGTGACAAGCGGCGGCATCGGGTACAACAACGTCACTCTCCGCGTCCAATCCTCCAGAGGATACGGATACTATTACCTCATAGACATATGGGGACGCTAACTAAGCAAATAAACCAATCACGTCCCGTATCTTTGAAGTCATTTCTTAAAACATCGTATGCGCGACGGAGTACATTGAGCACATTGGAATTTTGTATACGAGAAAAGCAATACAAAAAGCTAAAATTTGTATGTAATAAATGATCAAGGAAATTACATTAGCATATGTTATATAAAATATTCATTGATTGCATTTATAATGTTGAATTTAAACACGTAATAGATTACGATTTCTTTTGAATGGAGCTGTTTTCATTTTTAAATTTATATTAAATGTGCGATACTCTAAGCATCATTTTTGCATTATTATTGTTAATTTATTATATTGTATATGCAAAATATATACTTTTTTATCACTATAACAAATACATAATTTTTATACACAACTTGAGATGTAGAGAAGTTGGGACTACTATAATTATATTAATTGAAACATTCAAAGACACATTCCAAAACATTTTAAATTTGTGCAATTGCAAATTTAATCTGTTGATTTGATCCTATTTATTTCATGAGTCAATAAATTGTATGTTTACATTTAATTGTATATTGCAACATTTCCTTTAAGGTCTGTGTAGATGAATGTGGTCTTCAAAATATCTACTTTTGATTTTGTAATACGAATAAATTGTATAAATACAAACAAAGACACTTAAAATGTTCCCTAAAAGGCGTGAAAACTCTGTGAACCCGCACTTAACCAGTGTGGCAGACTATGGGCTTAACTCTCCCTTTCTGAGAGGAGACTCGTGTTCCAACTGTGGAAAGATGAAAGGGTCGAATAAAAAATAAAAACAAAAGACAATAAAGTTTTTCAACAGGTTACGGCTGTGCATAATAGTGTAGACTGTACTTAAATTAAGGATTTTCCTGACAGATTGGACGAGGTTAGCAGGAAACCGCTAGATCTAGAGCAATAAAGAGTAATTAGCATAGGATTTAATCGCAGAGCATTTAGCAGCGCAATTTTAAAACATTTTTAGATGATTTAGACATTAAACAAATCAATAGCATGATGTTCAATGATGATAATGATGACGAATAAAAAGGTAACCTAAAAAAATCGCCACTTTTATAAGAATATCCATTTCACCTGCCTTTAATAGCTTTCTAAAATACTGTTTGTCGAGAATAATATAAGAAAAGCGAGAATGGCGTTAACGCTTGTGTCAAATGTAATAACGTTTTGCCTTTCCGCGCTTTTCGACATCCGCCCTTTCAGTTACTTCCATTATGTCTAACAATAAGATTTATTCAAGAAACACTATATAAATATTCCATAAAAAATTGAATACTATTTTATTTTAATAACGCAACATCACGCCTGTAACCCTCGAAGAAGCAAGCAGAGGAATATAGTACACTCCCGTGATTCATCAGGTACGTTTACGTCCCGCTATGGAATATATGGTGAACTACTACTAGAAAATCTAAATTAGAAAAATCCAGTAGCGCCCGATTCGGGATTTGATCCTAGGACTTCCCGATGAGCAGCCGCGCTTCCAATCAACACGACCAACGAGGCAGTCCCATGTTCTTTTTGGTCATTATTGAAATACATGAATAGCTGTGGTAAACACACGCGGCTGAGCCACACTAGGATTCTAAAATACTTGTAAAGGACCTGCGCTGAGGTAACTTATGCTAATCATATAACTGATAAACTACAGACGAATATATATGTTTTTTACTGAACATAGTGATAGTCATACGAAAGGTTTATTCACTGATGACACTCTGAATCACCAATATTGGAAAATGTCACGTCGATTTCAAGAGTAACATTGTAAATATATGTTTTATTTCACCTGACCTCAATCTATTCGTTATGAGTACTTTTTATATCACGCTACAGATATATTGAGATATTGTTTGCTTTCAAAATTAAGATAAAATGGACACGGCCTAGAATGAATTGGTTGACATAGAATATAAATATATATACTAGTAAAATAGATATACATGAGGTAAGTGGACATAAGATAGTACACAGAGATAAGTATGTAGATATAAGGTAAATAAACATACGATAAGTAGATGTAAGGTAAATAGACATAAGATGAGAAGACATAAGATTAAGATAAGTAGAAATAAAATGAGGAGACATAAGATAAATAGTCACAAGAGAGGAAAATGAGATCAGTAGTTCTAAGATATGTGGAAATGTTATAGGCGGACATCTAATTACGTAACAGTAATGCTGTAGCACCCAATACTATCATACATTTTTATTTTATATCCTTTTTATTGTAGCTCAGACCCTATTCCATAGAGGGACGTAGACGTAACTGGTGAAACGTGGGAGTGTACTACACTCCGTGGGACAGTGCACGAGCGTGGGGGTGTAGAGTGTGGGAGTGTTCTCTGCCTATCTCTTCAGGGATTACAGGCGTAATGTTACGTGTTGGTTAAGGCTCCGATTCTCAATAAGTGTATGGGTAAGTCATAAACATCGTGTGACCGTGTCGTGACCGCGTTGCTGTCTATTCGAATTTTAAAAGTTACTGGCCCACATATCAACGTAAACGACTTACAAGAATGAAAAAATCTCTGACATTACCAATACTTTCGTCATTATTAGAGTTAAGCAATCCAAGTGATAATGAGTTCAACCATGTCAAAAACGCCACCCCATATTCTGTGGCTGAATGTATCACATTACTGACGTACATTGGGAGTTTACTACACTACTCCTTCGGTAACATACAGGCCTAATGTTACGTAATAAGCTTTTGAAATTCTGACATGATGATTCCGACATTCTAACGACCAGTGTTGTATAAGGTATACATTTTTGCACCGTCGGAGTAGCAACTTCAATCAGATTGGTAAAAATTTATGACTCTATCAACGCTCTCCAATCGATTTTGACATTGTCCTTGACCCAATAGGGTGGAATTGTCCAAAAACGCAGAGCGGAAAACGTAGAGTGGAGTGAACAATTGTAACTCCGAAGATCTGGTATTAAGTAATTATTATGAGCAAAAAATGATTCCATGATTGAGTGTTTCAAGGTCAATTACACGTGATCCTAAGTGTGGGTGGTAGGTTGTGTTTATGTGTGCATACCTATCTAGCTCTGTGTATGTATGACTGTGTGTGAAATATATATCAACTACTCGTAGATATCCAAGCCCTTATACGTATAATTATCGTAAAGTTTGGAAATGAATTCAAATTTAAATTACATTTATTCAAAATTGGTTCATTAGAACACTTTTTTACGTCAAAATGAAACTACCACCGCTTCGGAAAGTGCCTCGCTATGGAGAAGAATCGGCGAAAGAAACTCCATAGGTGGGCTACTTCATCTTTTAAAATAAGCAGTTATGTTAAAATAAAATTATAATTTTTAGATCTTTAGCAACTCCTTTCCAAACGTCTATGTCTAGCATGTAATCTGCAATTGAGTAAAAGTGATAAAATTAACACTTATGGGTTATATGGAATAATTAGAATTCATTTGAAAATTTCATATAATTTATACAACAAATCGAATTTTGTGGGCCCGGAAGATATTAATATCTATTTTTATAATACAAATATTTGATACAAGCGGGAATCAAATCCGCAATACTCGTTTGGGTCGTCACCAATCACTGAATAAACTGGCAGGTAGGTACCAGCACACGGCCGCATTGATATACATTTAAAAATAGAATATAAATATTCAAACCGGCCAGTGTTTACATATACTGGGGCATAAATTTACGGATGCTCTGTACGGTTTTTTTTCATAAATTTCCGGATAGTCTATACGGCTTTTCCCATGTAACGAATGTTTCTATTTTGCCACTTCAAAGGGGTGTAATAAGTTTGTTTAAAGGAATATTTTTAGAGCGAAACTATTTCCATTTGTTGATCGGCGAAGATTCTTGTTTTTGTATATATTCTCGTTTTTGTATGTACATTTTTTTAAACGACTTAGTAAATGAGATTACACTTATGACCCAAAAAAAATATTTCAAACCTCAGTTTTGAACGTAGATTAACTTTAGTACGAAAAATTAAACTTTATAACATGGAATTGAAGTTAGTGACTAAGTATTCTAGATAAAAAATACATTAAAACAATTTTGTATTTGCTTACTTTCAAAGTATACAAATCATATTTGTTATGGTATGGTAATAAAAATTTAGATATGGTAACACAAATCAATCTGCTCTTATAAGTACTTATACTACTAGTTCTGGACCTGGACTATTGTCTGTCTATTAGCATTTATAGGTACACTTCTGTACATCGACCTGCCTTAATCGGCATCACTCCAACCAGCCCTAGGCGTTTTGAATCCGGTTGCGTACAGGAATACTGTAGGATATCAAACCACTTGTTACGAGGGCAACTCATGCTTCGTTAACCCAGGCCTGACAAGTACTCGATACCGTACCTTCCTTGCCTAACATACATAACCTATTAATACACATACTCGTACATATATAAACATGTCTTCTACGGCCATTGTAATAAAAAAAATGTAATAAAAAAAATGTAGAAACGAACGGAACTCGCATTCGGAAGGGAGCAGTCAATAATTGCAAGTAGCGACGAGAAACTACTGACAGCATTGGCGCGAAGCCAGGTATCGTCTCGTACTGGCACAAAACCTTTACACTTCGGCGTTCACGTTAAAACAATTTACCGAAGACACAAACATACTTCGTTATTCTACAGATATTGTAACTATGTTTAAGAATAGGTATCTATATATAAGTGATCATACTACTAAATGTTTAGTCATGTATGAATGTAACGTAACATACATATTTATAAGGCAAGTTTGAATTGTTCCTTCGTTTCCTTTGTTCTTTACATGTGTAGTTGGAATTAATTTTTCATGGTTTTTAAATATACAACGCCAACATTCAAAAGATTTTATAATTGAATAGATCACTTCATAGAATTTAATCGCAATTAATTATTCATTAACGAACGTATCCTATTTTAATTAAAAGCGTTTACATTTCGAGGATATATTGTCCCAGTTGGGCATTTGAGGGCAATGTATTCCGCGCGGTCGTGCTCTTGGCGAGGGTGGGGTAGTTGTGACGAGAGATAAGTATTTTTCCAGTACAGTATATGAAATCTGGGTTTATTATACATACCTAATAGATAAAAGCTATAATCCTTATTAATATAGAATTATGGTCATGTTCAAAAGAAATTTTCATTTAGAAATCATTGCTAAGGTGATTGTGGGAGGATTAAGCATCAGACGACATTTGTTATTGATATCTAGAGAGAGTAGTATTGGAACATTTGACTGTGTTTCCAGGGTAGGAAATCGCATTGGAACAGCATGGTGGAGTATGCTCCAGGCGTACGAGAGTAATGATTTCTAGTAGAAAGAAAACAAAAAGTTACAGCCGGTACAAACATTATAACATAGTACCTTATTTTCCACTCAGATTTGTTTTCGAGATATTATATAGCATCCATAAGGTCTCGACCTCTCCTAATGAATAATAAACCACCATTACAATCATGTCGGTTTGAATAATCTAGTAAGTTGTTTAGCTTCAGTCAAAGATATTATAGAATTAGGTGAAAACTGTTCACTTGAATAATGTCTGTACTTTAGGTCTGCCTTATTTTATTGGTTGCAAGCGCCATTGTTGAGCAACACGCCCTGAGTTCGATTCCCGGGTCAAGTAAAAGAGTATTGGCTCCATTTATTAATGTATATGTTAGGCTGGCGCTTGATTGCGATCCTGCCTGTTGGAAACTGCAGATGCCTCTAAGATGGAGCACGCATATCTGAGAAAATGTTATTTATATATGTACCTACATATATCCTTGCTTTGTAGAGTTCTAGGTTTTAAGTGTCCGGAAATACAGCCACTGGGAATCTTTTTCTAGCTTTAAATTTGCAGTAGCAGCTCCAAATCTGGATATGACTGTGTTATATAAAACTAGTGAAAAGTGGGAGTGCTACACCACTCTGTCTGCCCCTTCGGGGAAATACAGGTGTGATTTTATGTTGCTAAAATGTTTTTAAATATTTAATTTTTAAAGGAAAAGTGAAGTTCAATTATATATTTTGTGAGATAATTTGTATCTTTTTTGAAATGCGTTAACATATTTCTTTCGAAAGCGTTTCATACTATTTAATAACTGTGTCAGAAGCACTTACACTAATGACTATATAATCATGTCATGGTCCAATTTAGTTATTAAAATGTAAATTAAATAACATTAAATTGCGTAACTTTTAAAAAGTATGTACTATGTATGTAAATAAAATCGTATGAAGACATTATTCACATAACAGTATTTTAGGATAACCTATAAATATGTAGTTATATGTATCTCCATTCAGTGCATTTAAAATACATATACTTACATTTTTGTTTGACTAAAACTCAAGTAGATCTCTATGGCCGCTACATAAAATACGAGTATGACGTGTATAAGATGGCAGCTGAATACAAAATATGAAACCGAAATATATTACTTTATTGGATCAATGCAAGTTTTATACGAAGCACATGTTTAGAATAAATTAGTGAGGATGTGGCTTTATACACAATAATATACACCAATATATGAGCTGTAAGTGATGACTGAGCAGTTTCAAACTGAAATTATTATCGACTCCATCAATCAAATATTTTATCGTCAGTAATGTTTCATGGTATATTAGGCGACATCACATGTTTCAGTTGGGTGTTGTGTATAGAAAATGAGACCACTTTATGTGACGTTATTGAAGAGAATAGAGATTGAACATCCCTTCCCCTCTACTTACATTAATTCTCTTAGATTTGCTGCCGTTACATACATACATATATAAAGAACTACATGTGGCTTGTGTTTGTGCGCTGTCATTCAATTCTCGATCTGGTATGGCGTTAATTCCCTCGACCTTTCCCTAAACACGTTCATTCGGGATATCTCCTGATATACATCTACAACTCGTATAGATAGTCTCTTATTTACTATCTAAATTGATATATCTCCATAGCTTAATAAATAAACAGTTCAATGATGATTTAGTGACGGTCACAGTTTTAACAGGGCATTATGTACCTATTATATGTTAATGACACAAGATATGGCCATGAAGGCATATCTACATAGTCGTTACTTGGGGCATCATTAACATTATCAGTATAATTAATGTCAATCATTAGTCAATTAGAGATTGTCCTTCAATTAAAATGTAAAATATGTGCAAATAGAAAGTGTCAGTTGGGAAATTTTGCTTCAGCGTTACAATGATATTTTGTTTAAAAATATCTACATATTATGTATATTTTTATAAAATCATAGGTGCTTGTCATATGTTTAAACCCCAGCCCTTATCAAAGTATGTATATTTGGATGATAGATAACAACCACGAGATTTTTTTTTAAGTCTGTAATTAACAGATCAAATTAATGGTTTAGTTTTCAATTAAAATACAATACAACGAGCAAATAATATGGTCATCTTAACATTAAACTTTAATGTAATTCAATTTTAAAACAGGTACACAAAAGTTGGCTTCATACGACTATTTTATCGTGATCAACAATTATATGTACCTAGTAACATCTAAAAATATAATTTTATATATGGATAGGAATACATAGGGATAATGCATAAAAAAAATTATCTATGTAATTCCACGCAAGCGTCGTGAAACTTAGCTTCTCCCGCACCGCATCCTTCAACTTCGAACGCCAGTCTAGATTCCAATTTGACATCGGGTTGTTTTGTAGAATCACCATTTTTATTAGAATCACTTATCGTGTTTCCATTACCAGCATCAGTTTTTACTTCAGCAGTTCTTGCCTTATCCATTTCGTTAGCGGAAATATTGTCGAGAGATATCACGTCGGTAACAGTTTCATCTTCGGCTGAGGGTATCGGTGAACCTTTTGATATTTCCACAAAACTTAAATACACAACGAAATATATTAAAACGAGTGTAACCTTCATCTTGGCTGTAACAATACTGTGTGTCCAGTTAACGTCAATTAACGTCGTGTTCATTTTGATGTGATTTTAATTACCCAAAACTGCTGTTAAATTATGTTTCATCGTAAACATATTTGATAAATATGTCGTTAGAAATACTCGTTCACTGTAATTCACAGGTACTGATGACTTGATAGTAATTGTTAGTCGGGTAAATACGTCAGACAAATTTTAACATTGACATGACAGACATTGTTCTTCAAATAAAACATAAGATATTTACGTTTCAACTTTCTTTTTACAATTGAATTGAATTTTTAATTCTATTTACACTTGATATAAGTATTATTTAATTAACGCATACCGAATATCTTCAATTGTATATTTGAATCTTTTTCAGTTTGTTGTTTTATTGCACCTTAACTTTATTTGAAAGCATTCACCTACAAACTTGGTCTTGTAAATATCGCTACTAGTTAATGGCCGAGGCATGACTTGCTAGAACCTATTAAGTTCCATCTTACCCCTTCCGGAGCCAGCCAAGTGTCTTCACAGGCACGTCATAAAACATTTATTAAAGTTAGCAGAGATGAAGTTCCCAATTTAACACGTCGAGCACGAGGCACTCTTGCTTTGCCCTGTCTATTACCCTTTCATTTGTCAACGCCCGAAGCAGGCTTCAGACTTAACAAAGACATGCTTTTAGGAGGGTTACGCAACCCATTTTCATCTTTTGGTAGATAACAAATTTTAAGGTGCGGTTCGCAAATCAGCATTCATAATTTCAATATTATTCCTTGACTTAAATTGGTTTATAAGTATACCCAACTTCTAGTTTGTCGACGAATCAGACAGACATTGGCACATTCGGACAATCGATGTTCATTAAACTTTTAATAATTTATCAGTTCTGAAATGAATGCTTGAATGTATGTATTACCGAATGAAAAACTGACAGGAAGAATGAATAAATGAATGAATTATTGAAAAAAATAACATCTCGCCCGTAATCGCCAAACGGTTGATAAAAGAATGTGTTATACTCCGACATACATATAATAGGGGATGAGCCTATTCCCGTATACTGGTTGCAAATTCAGACTTCGAGCCACTATTATAGTCTATTACTATACTCACACAGTTTTACAACTATGTCGTTATAAATGAAATTACGTTTGAGTTGTGCAAAAGGCTCTCTGTCTTCATTTTGAAACTGAACCTCGAATTTACCTACTCATATTACTTAAAAAAGCTAACGGTTCCAGAATAATATGTATTGCGATCTAAGAAATTGTCATTCCTTTTATCGATCAGATTTGTTGTATACAAAATATATGTTACATATAATTCGAATAATGCAATAAAATTTTGTTAATATAGGTGAGTGACACTTATTTATTGGATTAAACTCTTTATTATGACACCTTTATGATAAATTTTGTCACAAACGGTGACCTTAATTCCCTTTATCGTTTTCTACCACCGAGTAAATGATGACAGACGACGATGACATCGTTCCACAAAATGTTACAACGTGTCCGTCTAATTGTATGCAGTATTTAACATAGTAAAAGGTAAAGTCGAGTATAAAGTGAAAGTACCTAAATGAATAAAAGGTAAATACTCACATCCGGGCTGATGTCTGTGAAGTTGGCACTAGATACGAATTCGCGCAGAAAGCCGTCCAGCTCTGTTCCTTCTATATACCCGTTGCCTGAAATAACACAAATTATCATTGTACAAAGGACCTTGTGGGATATTTCGAAAGGAGGCCGTATATTTGATATACGGGTGTTTAAAAAATTCCCCTTTCAACACCGACGATAAATTAAGCGACACTTGTAGTGTCGAATGGCCTTTTCAAATAGAATTAAAGCTCTTAGAACTATTAACAGTTGTTAAAATAACAAGGGCACATACTCGTAGAAACAGCTTAATTTTCAATTGTATAATGAATATACATAATATATTCAGGTTGCTAACAATCGTCCTCGTTCGCTTCGCAAACGTGGTATGTGAGTAGAACCCGAGATTTGTATTAACAAATTAATTATCTTACTGTACCTATAATAAATGTAATAGTCTTATTGTATCTACAAATATTGCCGGCTATGATATTTGTATATACATATATATGGGAAGGCAGAGGAGTCCAGTATTCGCACTCGTCTCGAGTTTTGTTACATGTCGTATGTCATAAGGGTGAGTTGACATATACCGGGCACAAATCCGAAATCCATACCGCTATTGGCAGATTCAAGCTAAAGAAATCCAATAATACTTTGCCCGGCTTCGAATTCAGGACCTGAGACCTTGCTCAACAGTTAATCTGCAACTACTAGACCAACGAGGCAGTGTAATTCTTGTAATATTGCCATAAAGAAACTCCGCCAATTTATTAAGTCTAATGTCGTCTGAAAGTCGGCGAAAATTAGCAATGCGTTCTTTTATAAAAAAGTGCCATTAGACGTGAAGAAGTGCCATTAAAGTGTACAAATTTCCTTTTCACCTTATTGTTTTACTGAGCTAAATAAACTCACAATCTATCGTTATTCTGCGATTTTGAACATTTATCCAGAGAGTGACGAGTTTTAGTGTTTACAAATGATCAGCGTTCCTCATCAACATCAAAATACCATTTCGTGGTGGTTGTGACTCATGGTTGAGATAAATGAAAAATTGCATACAAAATAATTTGTTTGGTTTTAATTTTCTTTCGAAATTGCTGTAATGCTGGCGACAATTTTGACTTAAAATTAAAACTTATATTATTACTTAGCTCACAAAAAGCTATCAAAAGTCGGAGACAAATACTCAGAAGCACGGCGGAGATGTTTCTCTTTATGAAATAACATTTAAGGGGAGATAATGGTTTCTAAGCAGTGCCCTACTTTCTGTCTGTAATTTATGGTACGTGCACCTTCCACTGACCCACTTTGGGGTGACGTTTAGAAAACACATCGCCATTACTTCGCAACACCTGTAGGTGTTTAGTCTGTGTTGTAATTTTCGAGAGGACATAAACGGAACAGTTTTTCGTGACTTAAAAATAGCTTACGTTCATCCGGTCTTTAACGTTTGGATTGGATAAATTGTTGTTTTAAATATACGAACGTAACTTCACGCCTGTAATCCCCGAAGAGGTAGGCAGAGGAATGCAGAACATTCCCACGTTTCACCGGTTACGT
>DWFO01003446.1:0-12304 GCA_018246595.1 Mimoniades nurscia nurscia | reverse complement strand
GCATAATATTAATATACCATTAAAAAATTACAATTAGGTTTTTCATCAATTATCTTTTTTTTTTCAAATAAATTACAATACTAAATACGGAAAGTAATTGTAGTTGTTAATTATTACGAGGAAAAAGGAGGAATTCAATGTAATGGTAAGTATTGTACATTGCAACAGTACTTTACATTGTACCTCATGTCAAATTCTTAATACATGATTGGCCGATTTAAATACTAAGGTTCTTACAGAACGTTAAACGAGTATGTGTTCACAGACACTTGTTTAATAAAAATGTATTTTTTTCGTAACAAGAATATTTTATTTTTTCTAACAATATTTTATTTTTCCTAACAAGAAATATCTAACAATGTAACTCCCTGTATATTTGATAAGACATGTTCAGTCTCAATTCCATGTAAACAAATGAAAACTATTTTTACACACAGCCTTATTAATGAATGCAATGTAATAAGCCAATTGCACTGATCATGTATGTGAAATGAACATGAAACAGACTATTTATAATAATCAATTGTTTATTTCACAGCATTGTAATTTTATTTCACTGTAATAATCCCCGAAAGTGTATAACATTTGTTATTTCTGTACATACTTGTATTATACAATATACTAAACAGAGTAGGTGCCTAATTATGTATGTTAATTTTATTATGTAATGTGTTCTTGTTTGTTATTTTTTGTCTTATATTTAATATATATTTTATACATATTAAAGGAATTGGAAGGTAATGTGTGTTTTTCTAAATCCTAATGAGTACATTGTTTACAATAACTTTACACCTTCGTTATCATCAAACCCAGACTATGCCCTTATACAATTGTAATCAACAATGAGCTACTGTTGAGTATGTAATTTTTTGTAATGTCGCATCAATGAAAATTTAAAGGATTTAGAGCTGTTATCTAATAGAACATGCATATTATAGAATATGCTTAGCATATGCAGTATGCAGTTTGTCTTATTTATAGTTTTACATGAAGATAAACTAAGTAAAGTAAAATAAATAAGACAAAGGTATAAATATTGTAAACTGAACAATTTTAATATACGATTTATTTCATACACATTTCCTTCATAATGATTGCAGATTTGTAGTTTGTTGTTATAGTGAACAGAATAACTTATATGGGTTTTAGTCATTACTACTGGAGAGAGAAACATAGAAAAAAAAACCTATATATTTGTATAAACACGTGGTAACACACATTGTAAAGTAATTGGTGAAACGTGGGATTGTATCATACTCCTCTGCCTTTCTGTGTATTGATTACAGGTGTGATGTTATTTACTGTTATGTTACTAAATATGGACTACATTTCACAATATTCGTCTGTAGGTGTTCTTTTAAAGATAACAGACAGATAACACAGATATAAAGATACATGTATTATTTATTGGTGGCATTTACTTTTAGTATCTTATAATTTATAAGAACATGATTCCATATACATGTCTATCATACACATTATGATAAATCTACAGCTTAAATATAATTGTCTCTAAATGTTACATAAATAAATTAGTAATAAATAAATATATTATGTATTTATATCACCATTCCTGTATTTGATATGATGATCCCAGAATTGTTTGGCTGTTATCCTTATTTCTTTTCCAATCTCTTCATGTTTTCCTCCATCCATGTAAGGTAGAGTGAATTCTCTGTATGCTATGCAGACTCTGCGACTGGGGATGTCTTCCCTAAGAACACAATGCTCCCAATGATATCTTGCTTCTCCATATAACACTGTCAGAGACCTCCTGAAAATTAAAATAAGTATATACATATCTAATTAATGTATCAATTATTTCCTTTTACGTTAATGAAGTAGTGTAAATTAGTAATACCAATGGGCATGTATAAAGAGAGTGATGAATGTGGAAGAAGCATGGCAGGTTAATAAGGATACAGATATTTGGCAATCCATGTTCTCTGCCTACCCTTGGCATGATGAAATGATAACAATAACTAGACAAAGGGCATGTTTTAGACTTGAAGGTTAGTCATCAGTGTATGGAGAATATAAGGGCAATACTCTGTGTGTCTAGCCCGGCTTATGATCTGGCCTATGGATCAATTTAAAGTAAGATAAAATAAGCAAATTTATTCTTGGTTTATATTACACAGCAAGAGAATGATAACTGAAATAGTTACTCATATTTTTTTAAAAATAAATCTTCATTATTGATAAATAAAGTTGTGCACAAATTTAACATCATATACTAAAATGGAATAATCAATTCTGTTTTCATTACCTTATCAGTGGTATCCTAATTATTACATCCATATCAGCATGAGGTTTACACCCTTCTAAGGCTGAAATTCCTTTGATATTAAAATCTAAAGTACCACCAGGGCATATTATAGGTGCATATTCATCAGCTGACTGCAAATTATACTTGTTAATGTCTCCTTTGTATGGTCTCATGGTTAGTACAGAGTCTGCTGTACAGTTGACTGTGACAACTCTTTCACCCCAGATCCAGCAGTCATCTATATGAGGGTCAATAGAAGCACCCTTACTCGGATCGTACTCTAAAGAACATTGTTCGATCACTTCATAGGTTTTCAACAGATCAACAGTCTCAAACCTGTCTTGTAGGAACTTTGAAAACCTTGGAAAGCCTTCGAAATTACCAGACGCTACTTTTTTCTTTTTAAAATTTGTCTTAGGACCAAAGTTCTGCTTACGACGACCGCTTTGCGATATGTCCCAAGGGATTTCATCGATATTTTTCATTAATTCCGTCTCTTCGTTTTCCGAGATGAAATCTACTTTTATGTATACTCCGGCTAGTTCTACTGGGTCTCCTTCATGATTGGGGTGTTGTTTGTAGGAGTCTATATCCCACCCTTTCCACGCTTTGTTACAAAATGGGCAATAAACATAACCTTTTTCTCTGTCCAAGTTTAATGAAATTTTAAGGTTTTCAGCACCAAACTGTGTTTCACATACTAAGCAAGTTCTGCAGCCTTTGCAACCACACGGGCGTGGTTTCATTTTTTTTAACGTTAAAACTGCGTAAAAATTAATTCGTTTTAAATACAATATGTACTTACTGTAGCTTTCTACAAGTCAGTAACTTGTCAAATTGACATTGATATACTGCATTGCATTATATTGACATTAACAGTTCTGTGACAGTGACAAATTTTTGTTTTTTTTGATGCAAGTAACCCTTTCTATTTCATTCAGTGGTTTAGGTGTACGCACGTCTGAAAGTTTGGTTCTCCCGGCTTTCCTATCCTTCTGCCATAGTACGTTAACCCTCATCAAAGACTTTTTAAATACTTTGGTTGATGTTAGTACAACATATATAACGAGAACATCGGAGGTCTAGAGGGAATCATTTTCAAATGAAATATTCACGACTTGGAACACAGTTTAATTGGGATTTGTCAGCGGTAAAAGCTGTGTTGGTGTCTCTGACAGCACTAATAAGGCTCGTTTACTTGCAGTTGCCTAAAGCGACTTGGAGTACTGGTTAAATGCTTCTACTGGTTTTTATCAAGAAACACAGTTGAATCCTACAACTTTGTTAATAGCAACAAGCAAAACATTACTTAAGCACCTACAAAATTTAAAAAAAAAATATATATTATAATGAATGAAGTTGGGACTAATGGGCTTTGTTTAATAGTTTCCTTAATTATTTTTTTGACTGTTTAGTTTCATACGAAACATGAAAAGAATATTGTCAAAGATTTACTTACCTCAGTTTAGTAACGATCAATACTCTCAATCGAGACTACAAGCAACCAGGATTATAGTATAAATTATTAATAAGTAAATGAGAGTTAAAAAGAAACACAGTAGGTATATTACGTTTATTTTAGTGTACGAACAGCAGTAAATAAAATAAATTGTAATTTTTATATTATAATTGAAGTAAAACTTGCTTAGGTGCAACTTGAGAGTAAATCAAAATTTTACTCGAATGGAAGTTCATGCATTGCTATACTTTATTTTCATTGCCCTAAAGTATTAACATATAATTTAAAAAAAATATTGATTTTAAATATTTATTAATGTTGAATCAAAGTTTAGAAAAAAAAACAAACCAGTAGCCTATTTTAGATTATTTACAATGGCGGCAAAAGCATAAAGGAACGTTCTTATTTATCAATTCATATAATTTAAAAGTGAATTTCAAAAAATTGATGTAGCAGCTATAATAAATACTGAAAATACCAAACAAATTTTACTTCAGTTACGCTTAAAAGTTATACGTTCTCTTTTTTTTTTAATAATAAGTATTATTTATTAATTATCACACATTACCAAAAATGTATTCAATATTCAAACATATTTTAATTATATACAAATTAACAAGCAATTAAATTAAACATTAAATCAATCTTTTTTTAATCATATGACATTTTGTAAGATATTCAATGCTATGTACGATTTTAAGAAACAATTCGAACGTAGAAAAACATATTCTGTTAATGCACTTATAGCTAAAATTTTAATGTTTAAAATCATTTCACCTTACATGTTTGCTGAAATTGTGCTATTATTCATTATAAAAATGTTTAAAAATGCTATTCACCTTCATTCTCCGAGATTGAGTGCGTCTACTCGTTGCAATATTAATTATATCCAAAAGCATATTTCTATAAAATTAGTGATACAACATTATATTACCCGTGCAGCATTAACCAAATGAATATCTCAACTTGTTTTATTAAAACATTAATAGAAACTTAGTGATAAAAAAATACATGGGTTAAATTTTGTTTAACTACATAATATCTAAATAAAAAATCCTTAATATATATTATGAGAAATTGTCATTATTACGTGGATTTGATACTTTGGTTATTTATATTATACCAGGTTTATTTCGAAGGCTACATAGATAATTTTAGTAAATGTAAAATACTCGACAAATAATTGAACTTCAAGTAAAATGATAGTAGTTGATAGATACTGCGTTGCGTAACAGAATTTGTTTGTTTACAACATTGCTTAATTTTCTAATAGTCAATAGAATGAAGATTCATAAGAATACAAAACTGTGGCCAGCCACTTCATTTCTCAAAAGGTTGTATGAATTAGTTTCTATATTTTTTGTTCTACAATTTTAAACATAGATACTCGTAGTAGGTATTGGGGATTTCTAAAGGCTACTAAATGCTTCATAGACTAAACCTATCCTCCTAAGTATACAGTGAAATATTGAAAGTTCATTAATGTGTTCTAATTTCAAATTACATACTAGGATTCCTCTCTTCTAGAATTCGCTTTAGAGTAGCGTTGAACATGCCGAATCATGGATTGAATTCTGAACAAATTGAGTCCTTTATACACTTTAATTGATATTTATCGGTGTCATGTGCATCGTAAACATTAGTTTCAGAGCAAAATATTCTTAAAATGTACTGCATTACTGACACCGAAAATTAAATTAAATCTTAAGTAAATCAAGGTTTCGGTCCTTAGGCAGAGAAGTAGTAACATTGTTATAGGAAATACTTACATAACTTTAGGCCTTCTAAAGCCTGTTATGTCATAAACATCAGAAGGTCAAAAACATGTTTGTACGTAGAATAAATTTAAAATTCCTCCTTCATATGCGCGTTTCAATTACGTTATTTCAACTGTTTATAATGTCAAACCGTTAAAACGCCAAATAAAATAATGTTACAATTTTTATTTTACATTTACATTTTGTATTAAAAACATACTTGTCCAATTATTATTTTTTAAAGTTTAAGTAGGTACTAGAAGTTTACTTACTAGAAGTTAACTTACTAGAAGTTATGAAATGTTAAGAAAACGACTTGCGACGTTAAGAATACGAATACTTGCTCGTGTGTGGTTAGCTCGGTAAACATCAAACGGTTTCTAAGTCTGTGAAAATGGTAGCCCTTATACGATTGAATAGCGTAAGAAATTGTGCCATAAGTAAGTACTTTCATGCACATAAAATTCTTTCTCAATTGAACGAGAATGGCAGTGAAACTTTCGCCTAACTTACTAAGTTTTTAATATCTGTTTCACATATTTCAATTTCCACCAGTTTACGATTTGAATATCCACCTTGATAATTTGAGATCTTTAAAATAAACCAATACGTATAGAGTAAGCGTCGCGCTTAAATAAGTTGCACTGATTTCCCGTAGTCATAATTATATATTCGATACAACATCGTAATTATAACAGTCAAACTCAGCAAACGACTTTGACTTAATGAGTTTGACTCCACAAGTTTCATTTCCCACAGTAATCGACGTACATACGTCCTTTTCGTCGTACATGCCTTCAATCGAGTTCATCATAGTACAGAACCCTGAAGGTCGAGTTAGGAACCAGCGCGGGGGGCGGGGAGGGTGTGGGGGGCGCCACCACTACGGCGGGCGGTCGCAGCCCCTGCGCCGGCTTGTGCTAGTCGTCCACTAGCTCCCACAGCATCAGAGCTGCGTCGGACCCACCGGAAGTCACCAGGCACCGGTCGTTGAACAAGAAGCGGGCGCTGTACAGCGCTCCCGTGTACACCTTCATTTCATTGTATTCTGCTTTATTACTTGCACACGGATATCTGCAATAATTAATTAACAGAGTAATAAATGCCATTTTTTGTACGCATATGTCAGTTACAACCGTTTGCTACCAAACTTTGCAAATGCTGCGATTAATAAGGATATTGTTTTTTCCGAATAGTAGACTGTATAGTATATGTCGTATGAGTTATTGTAGAATTAATTTTCCAAGGAATAGTCTTTATAATTGCTGCTAAACATCCATCTGTATACCAATTGCTAGGAGCTGAAGTAGTTATGGAAGCAAATTTTTGAAAAATGTTTACCTGAACAAACGCAAATAACCATCTGAATCGCCACTAATCAAGAGATCATGAGCAGACGAACGACTTGCAGTGGAAATGAGAGAGGTCATCGGATAGAAGCGATTGTTCCACATGCCTGCAAAGGAATATTTCATTGGTATTATGTAGACAATAAACACGTAAAGAATTTCACAGCTGGAAGATAACTTACCGGAGACGAGAAAACCTACAGTTGAATTGTATGTTGCCCATTTAACATCCTTCATTGCTATCGGACTTTTCTCTGGTGATAAAGCTTTAATGTCCCCTTGAAAATTGAGAATTGAACTCATCAATAAGGAATTTTGCTAGAATTTCTCAAGCAATCAATTTTGGCAATGCCTTTATTATACTCACAAAATGCCAAGTCATAATCCGCCGTCACAGTCTGCAAATAATTTCCGTCTAAACTCCAATCCAGTTGAACTAAAGGCTGAGCGCCGCGAATTTTATTGGATTTCTTATACGAAAAACCATCGCGGGATACTCTGAATAGATAAATGCTTCCATTCTGTGAACCTATTGCAAGTATATCGCCCGCTGTGAAAAGGCAACCATATTTTATTATACAAAAACTAAGATGGAGACCTTAAATGACGATTTGGTAAGCGTGAATGGTATTTTACTGTAGTGGTCGAGCGGTGTAGAATTTAGCGTCCCACTCCGGGCCCTGGGTTCGAATCGTCCGTGCACCTCTTCAAAAAAGTGGGGTTCATGATAAAAACAATTTCTGTAACCGTGAAGAAAAACATCCTAAGGAAACCCTTGCGTTCTGCATAATGATCTCTAAGGAGTATGAAATATTCCAACTCCCACATGGCCAACTAAAACCCGTGTCCAAGATTAAAGCAAAAAGTATTGATGCTGACAATGAGTGATATTCAAAAGAAATGGTACCGGAATTGTATTGCAAACAGTTTAGAGGCGAGCCGCAGACCCTCAGCGTTGCGACATGGGTACCAGCGTCCGCGTTCAAAATCACTAAGTGACCTTCCGTGCTGCCCGCAGCAAGCGCTCCGCCACTCGAATGCCAGGCCAAGGAAACACATTCGTACCCAACCTGGGTTAGAATAAATGGGTAACAAGCATTAAAAAGTTTTGCGTAATTCGGAAGTTAATTGTTTATTTGAAATTCCCATTAACAGTGTACCTGTGTGGCAAATACCAGCTTATGGCCTTTCCACAGCGCAATATTCTTGTCGTGTCCGGCCGTTGCGAACATTTCATCGTCGGGGTGTACAGCGACACCCATAAGTTGCTTGTGATGACCAAAAATCACCTAATGGAAAACGATTTTGAATAATAATTATTATATCATCAAACCCTTAAGCGGTAGGCAGAGATTATATAAATATACTATATAAATCATCTATTCGTACACATATATACACACTTCGTACACAATTTTATTGACACATATAATTTTGTTTATAAAAACTTGTTATAACCTGATTGAATCTTCGCTGCAGTGATCCTTCCATTATGTTATTTTTCGTTGTGCCTATGTACAAATTCCCATCGTTCCTTCCAGGTCTCTGGGGATAGATACTACGTACTCCACCTGCAGATTCTGGGAGCTGTAATCGTTTATTGTTATAATAATATCTCGGGACATCTCCACACACGGCCATCTGATCCCAAAGTAAGCGTCAACAGATCTTGTGGTATGGTAACTAGATGGCTGATAAACTAAATACATATATACATATAACTATATAATTAAATAGATTTTTTTTTCACACACAGACACAGAACAAAAATACTTGTGCTCATCACACAAATATTTATTGTGGGTGGGAATCGAACCCACGACCCCTTGCGCAACAGTCAGGTTCACTGACCACTGCACCAACGGGCCTGTCAATTGTTTTGTACGTTAATGAATTACTGAAAACAAACCTTATTTCTCTATAAAATATTTGACATCAAATTGTAAAGGTGTTATGCAAACTTACTTTTGTTTCAGTTATCCTCTTATAATTCTGTAAAGAGTCCCACGCTGCAATTTTTCTATCTTTCTCACCTCCTGATATCAGAGTACCCTCAGAGAGCATCACAAGCGAGCTTATACCCTTTATGTGAGCCTGTAAAGTTTGTTAATTGATTAGGTTCGAAATTTAAACTGTCGATATGTGCGTGCATACGAGCGCGCGTGTGTGTACGCTTGAAAGTGTGCGTGTGTGGGTGCAGAGTATTGTTCGCACCTCAAACTCCATTCGCACGAAGTATGCACCGTCACTGTCTACGCTGTAGATTGTGATGAAACCGTCACTGTCCGCTGTCACCACGTCGCCATCTTGTTCAAACTGCAGCGACGTGACGTGCGCGCGTGATGGCTGTCAAGATTAGAAAAACCTTTTTCTAATTGTGAGCAAACAACTCAATAGTAACATAAATCCCTGTAAGCATTCGGGATCCGGATAAAATTGAACAGTGAAAGGTATATGTTATTATTAATAATTCCACATTTATGATTTGAGTACATCGTACGGCTATTTGGGTAGAAAAATATAAAAAAGGTCTAGACTTTATTGCGAAAACCTATAAGTGTTTATTAATAGTTTTACATATTCATATTGAACTTTCTAGGTAGGTACATCTTACTGAAATAATTTCAAGTTATTACGAAGATATATTTGTTTTATATAACTTAACGTTGAAACTGTAAAGGTGAGTCATGGAAATGTACTACCCTGTTCTACCTACCTCTTCGGGGTTGACAGGCGCGATGTTCCGTTCCATTGCGTCGTTACTCTAAGGCGAATGAGGTGTCTAAATATCACGCTAGTATATATTTTTGTCAACACCTGTGCTTATAAATTAAATATGTCCTGGGCAGAACTCACAATTTCTGGCCCAGCAATTAGGTTTGGGGACCAGGTTACAATACCAACGGATAATAATACAGGACAATCTTTCATTCGGCAGAAGAAAATTCGTTTGCTAACGGACATACCGGCTTAATGATGTCAGTACGTTCAAAAAATCCATCCTTCCGTCGATTCCAAAACGCGAGATGTCCTTTTCCGTGCGTAATGAGCAGATTGTCGTCCAGCGGGTGAAACGCTGCTCCAGTTAATTCTTCTTGCAAGGTCTGAAAGAACGTCAACATATTTACTAACATTTATTGTATGATTACATTATTATTCTTACTTAGTACCATACAATGCCCAGTATTGTTAGCAACAAAAAATACAGCCTGGTCCAAAATTATTGTCTTTTTCTGATACAAATTTAACACGTAACTTCACGCCTGTAATCCCCGAAGAGGTTGGAAGCGGAATGCAGAACACTCCCACGTTTCACCGGTTACGTTTACGTCCCACTATGGAATAAGTGGTGATGCATCGGGCACATATCCAGACTCCGAACCACTACTAGAAAATCTAAATTAAAATTTTTTGTAGTGTTCGAACTGGGAATCGAACCCGGGACCTCCCGATCGGCAGTCGCACTTGCAACAAACACGACCAACGAGACAGACAAATTTAAATACAAATAGGTACTTTAATTTCATTTCAAAATGTTTTCTTTCTTAAACTCATATTATAATTTATATAAATAAAGAAAAATACGTCATTCGATGTCTATAATGCAATACGTCTAGTATAATTGAAGTCTCTATGTGGGTCACATTTTAAGCATTATGTCAAATCATTGCAACCTTACTCTTTTACGAGATATCAGGTCGACATTTTCAATTATTTATTACCAGCTACTTTCTGACAAAGAAATTTCTTACGAAATACCACAAGGGAAATTCTTCAATAAATCTGACCATACACCAATTCTCAGAATTATTATCGTCATGTTAAATCCAGTATAATCTAATTTAACTCGTATTTCTATGTGCTTTTAAGAACATAATGTCATATACAACGATGTCATTGTTTCCAAACAAATCGTGGTATAAAATACGTCTGGTCAATCGCGTGACCGGTCGGGTTGCATGTGATGTAATCAAACCCATATCAATCTTATACTAACGTTTGGAAGTCTCGAGAAATTATTACGATTGTATCGGATTCTGTCACAAACGTTGTGTTATGCTAAATTTGTTTTATGATTTAGTTTGATATCCTTAGAGATTAAATTATATTCTAATTATTTTCGTTATTGTTCTACGTGTAATGTGTAATTATTAATGAATGTTAACAGAAAAGAAAACTGTGAGAACATATTTAAAATCTTTCCCTTATTAATTATGAAATTCGCCTCTATTTTTAACGTCGGTTTAGTTGTACATACATAACTTTTCATATTATACATATGTATGAAAAACTCAATTTGTATATTTGTAATCGTCATTATATCGCGTTACTTAGCAACAGCAAATCGAAACCGCGGTTCATAGGAGACAATGAAGCAATTAAAAATTGATTCTAACGTATAACATTTACGACTCAATATACAATGGTCTCATATGCTGCCAAAGTAACGTAGCATTGTCGCCGGAGCAGGAGGCGGCGCGTTACAATGAAAACTAAAGTTTTGCCACACAACTATTTATAGCCTCAATGTAATTATTTAGTGTGTTATTGTCGTGTTAACTTACAATTAAAGAGTATTTTTAAAATACATTCAGTTTCAATAACATGATTTCCTAACGATGTGAACTAAAACTAAAAAATATGTTAAAGCTGAAGGATGAAGTGCTTAATAATACGTCGAAAGTTATCACGCTTTTTAAAATGAAAGCTTATTTTTTTCTCAATGAAAACACAACTTATGGGAACTGAAAATGACTGAATAATGCGGTCAGTGTGTCTAACGAATACAAACTACATATAATAAACTAAACTAGTATTCGTAACACCTGCGTCAAGTATACCTACCTATGTATATGTCGTCGTTGCGATGGATTACAATTGTTAACAATTTCTTAGTGTATTAAAAAAAAAGTTTATTTTCACTAAACACTTTGCTCTGACGTCATTAGTACGCAGGTTTCAAGTTGTCGTGGTCTGAATATACTTGTGTATTAGCTCAACCTGATATTTACATAAGTATATTGTGATTGTGAAGTTGCATTTATTTTCGGCACTCGTTAATAGATAGCGTTGTGCGTTCTTATTATGTGCACTAACGTTATTTAAGTTTGCGGAGTCGCATTTGGTCAACGCGGCAGACTACGGCCTTAAAAATAACTCATTCTAAAAGGACCAACAATGAAATTATAAAACGGCTGATGATGATAACGAGGGCGATAAATTATTATTACTTACCGCGACTTTGCCAAGCAGGTGTCCCCACTGCCACTGCCATACTGACAGGATGCTCTCGCGACCCGCGTCCACGGCCAATACGTAGCTTCCACCGTTCTGCGGCAAATTTAACAAACGAAAGTATTTTTATACACTTAAATCAAATCGCACACACGCACACACACACACACACACACACACACACACACACACACACACACACACACACTCACACACACACACACACACACACACA
>DWFO01003445.1:0-12307 GCA_018246595.1 Mimoniades nurscia nurscia | reverse complement strand
ACGTAACCGGTGAAACGTGGGAGTGTTCTGCATTCCTCTGCCTACCTCTACGGGGATTACAGGCGTGAAGTTACGTTTCGAAGTTACAAAAAACCAATAGTAGCCAACCCAGGCATCAAACCCAGGACTTTCTGATCAGCAGTTGAGCCTATTACCATAATTATACCAGCCCAAAAGCGGACTCGGAGCCACTACTGCACTACTGCACAACGAGGCAACCAACGAGGCAAGCAAGTTTTTATTAGACTCCTTATAAACTAACCTAAACACATCTACATATATTGACCAAGTAGGTAAGATACTGCTTAAAAAAATAGTAATTACCAACTGTTTTAAAATTCAGTCCTGTACTTCAGATTACTGGATTGCAATCCTGACGCACACTTCTTTATAAAATGTGCATATTTATATTAAATATAATCTGCTGTAACCATGAAGGAACACATCTTAAGAAAAACCTGCACACCTTCGAATTCTTAAAAAATGTCTCTACCTACACCGGAAATGGCCTGATGTGATAATATTACTAGTTTCATTTTACTAAAATGCAAAATATATAATATTTCATGCACAAGCCACGCGTTGCTCTTGAGATATATTTATTAACGTTACTCGATTTTCACAAGATTTCTTTTCGTGTTTACGCAAAATAGAAAAAAAACTAAGGTACCGTAGCGCTAGCGAAGTCAAGGGGAAGTTTTGAAATATGCCACGTTAGGGTGTATTTACCTGGAAGTCGGTCGCCGTTGGAAGCAGTAAATAAGCCGGATCATGTACTTTTATAAGTGGTGAAACGTGGAAGTGTGCTGCTCCCCTCTGCTTAAATCTTGTGGAACTACAGGCGTGATGTTACGTTTTACTTATCTCTTGGAGTTACTATTGCAATAAATAAATATTTATCTTTGTAAGGATGTTTATTACTTGCAAGTGGTTACGTCCCAATAACATCACGCGTGTAATCCTCAAACAGGTGGGCAGAGGAGTTTAACGTACTCCCACGTTTCACCGGCCACGTTTACGTCCCAGTATTATATGTGGTGAGTCCATTGCCATATACTAGACACATATACAGACTTCGAGTCAATAGCAGAAAATTTAAACTAGAAAAATCTAACAGTGCCTTTCAATGTATTTGAATCCAGGACCTCTCGTTCGGTAATCGCGCTAGCAACCACTTCACCAGAAGGCAACGTACATTCAATAAACTTTTAAACTTTCTCAATGTTATTTAGGAGATCTACAGTAAAGTATATAATATACGGGTGTCTGTTAATTTCAAATACGTTTAATATTACCACAACAGATTATTTAACGTATAGGCAGAGATTACCAAACGCCAATTATCTTTAACCTTTCTACATTTAAAAAAATACGTAGGTAAATATGACGAATGCGTACAAATAATCCGTAAAAACCAATGTCCAATATATCTGTCATTTAAAAATCTAAATCAAAATTAAGTTTAAATTCACCGCGCTGTTTGGACGATAGCTTACGTTCCGGCCGCATACGTAACATAAGCAAACCTTCACAACTGGAACTCCGCCAGTCAAACAGCGGTGCAGAAAGTGCTCAAGAGTTTCTGCTCACGTCAATGTGCGTTTTTCAACTGCGCCCACCGCGCGACTCTGCAGTTTTAATTGACTAGCAGCAGCGCCGTGGTGCCGTATTAAAATATATACCTACACTATGACGTCATTTCAACAATATAATGTTAGCATTATTGTTATATTATGTTGAACATAGCCTGTGCTATGCTGGTGTAAGTCATATTTAAAAGTTCCAAAAAAAATAATAATGTCATTCTAAATCTTGAACTCTTTAGTTACACGAAAACATTCAACTAAAGACAATTCAAGGAATTAAATCAGTGATAGCCTAGAGGTAGGTAGGCTAGCCTAGAGACTCCGGGAGATCGAGTTCGAATCCTAGCGCGCACCTCTTACAAGTGTGCGTTTTAAGTTTAAATATCACTTGCTGTAACAGTGAAGGAAAACACCGTGAGGAAATCTGCAAGTAAGTAAGTAAGTTTCCCAACAAGCGGCTTGGATATTCCATATACTGGTAAATACGTGTATATAATTGAAGTTTTACTACAAATCTCCATTCTAATTCAGCTGAAACTAGTTAGCCAACTACCATCCATAAATAAGGCTTTTTGAACATCCAAATGGCTAATTAGGATATCGGTTAGATTAGTTTAGTTTTATGTAGAGTTTCGCCAATTCTGATATTCGCCTTTAGTGGCATACAAATGTACCTAATGAAATAACTAATGACCGAATGAAGTTATGTTTGGTGTAAATAAAAAACAAATACTTATAGTTACATAAAAAAAAAGTTTAATAAAAATGTAAATATCACTCGCATTACTTGACTGCGTTACGCAAGTACACATTCTTACTCGTACTTGACTGCCTCGTTGGTCGAGTGATTTCAAGCGCGAATGACGATCGAGAGTTCCTGGGTTCGAATCCCGGGTCGAGCGCTATTGGATTTTTCTAAATGTAAATTCCTAATTGTGGCTCGGAGTCTGGCTTTGTGCCCGGTGCATAACAACAGGTTCGGAACCACATTTTCCATAGAGGAACGTAGACGTAACTGGTGAAACGTAGAGTATACTGCATTGCTCTGTTCACCTCTTCGGGGATTACAGGCGTGTTGTTACGTTACTTCAGTAGAAAAAAATAAATAAAAATTAATTGCGACTTTCTACTACCAATTAAAAGATAGACGCTCTGTATTCCGGCACGGAGTCGGTGAATGTATTCTCACTCCGCCAAAACACGGCCTATAATTATTTACATTATTATGTTATTATTTAAGATTACGCCAGCGCCCATGAGGGATGGGCATTGAGCACCAAGCTTACCTCTAGCCTTCGCCGTAACGCGGTTCTCTTATGCTCACCAGTTTCACTGATATTAGGGACTGGTTTTCTCAGTAAGCTAAATGTCGTTAAAAAGTAACTCGACTTCAGTTTCATACGGAGGAGGATAATGTGTCCGTGAACCAATCAAATTAATTTAATGGTATTTCCGTTGCGTATTCCTCTTAAGGAAGAACTCAATACATACTTGCTGTTATTATCGTACCTTACGTATTAGTGACGTATTCATATATATCTCATTTTCGTCAAATTTTGAACACATATCGGTGTACAACTTTCCACTGTGCATGGCGCTAAATCGCTTCTCAAATAGGCAGAGGGCTTCGAGTGCCCGGTATAAAGATATTTGGCAGGATACAGGTCCCTATAGATCTGACATACTGTTTCTGCATTCACTCTCAACGTAACTCTTCTCACACATATGTATATTCTCTACTTGATTTACATACATATGTATTTATTCGCTTAAAGTTGGAACATGAATACGAGTTGGAAGAGAATAGAGACAATGTATCTCGATAAAACTACATTCCCTGCTGTACTTTGAATAGTTGAGACAAAGTGCCAACAAAGTTCCTTTAAATTAATGTATAACTTCATTGTGAGACACTTAGTATGCGAGCTGAAATATTGTACTTAAAATAACATGATTATTTCGAGTGCCATGCAAAGTCCACTTGAATTTCAACATGTAATACACTCGTGTTAATGTTAAGAACGAAGGCAAATGAATACAGAAACATTGTTATTTAGGCCAATTGAATATTTCCAGCAACAAAGTAACAAAGTTTAATCTAGAACTATCCTTATAGATTTCATAGCGTTAGGCGGGAAAACTATAATTTTATAATAATGTTACTTTAACTTGCGTCATATACACGCTGGAAGATCAGTACTAATAGGAGCTGGAACGCAAAAGTAATAACTAACTTCATGGTTTAGACGTCTGCATGAATGGAACTTATAGATGCCATGACCTCCAATATTCCAAAGGAGTCAAAAAAATTGTAAAAAATGTACGCAACGAATGTAGCATCATGTCTATAATCTCCAAAATGGTAGGCAGAGGAGTGTAGTACAATCCCTCGTTTCACCAGTTACGTTTATGTTCCACTATGGAATAGGTGTTTCTGTGGCATGCTCCGGACACAAGTCCACACTCCGAGTCTAACATCTAACTTAAAAAATACCGAATAGAACGTTACTGAAAAATACAATGAAATGTACGAGTACCTATACCAACAAAAAAATAAAATTGTGCGGCCAGGAACGTAGTTCCTTTCTTTTATTTTAATGTAATTCGAAATGAAATCAATATTTATCGTATATCAATGTATATTTTATATTATTTTTTCAAGGCAAATAAACGAAGGTAATACTTGTATCAAGTTATATAATTTTATCAACTTATTTTACGTATAACTTATTGGAATATAATTCACACAGTAAAACTATCACTAGTGAACCTTCCAGTTCCATGACAAGATATTTATTACGTCTCTTTAGTAGTCTTTAGAACTTTCTCCAACGCTCGTATATTTTTCAATTGGCAGAAAAATCCACTTAGAAAACACACTAGCGACATTTACAACTAACCTCCGGACTAACTTGATGCATCAATTGAGAAACTGGATATAACAATTATTTCACCTATAATTAATATCATTAAAATATAAATTAAAATTATAATTAAAATTGTAAAATAAATACAGATAAATATTAAAAATTATTACAAATTTTATGAAATCACGTACGATCTAACACAAAAAAACAAGTAACAAATGCGTTTTCACAAAATTTCCACGTATCTGTACAACTTGTGTTAAGGTTATAGGACAAAAAGAGACAAGAACACAGTAAGAGAGAAAGAGAGACAGTTGCGCACTCGCCCGTCCATGTTTTCATTTGCTTGTACAAGGCTCGATACACGCATACATACTCGTACACACACAGTCTATTTAGTTACGTGACGATTTCTACTTCGTTCAAATACCCGTAACAATCTATAGTCATTTATCAACTCAACATCATTTTTACATGATTAAATAAATAATAAACAAATAAATCAGACGCTGTCTAATGGTAGAGTCAAGTATAAAGTAAAGTAAGTATAAAGATACGTGTCAACTCGTGCTATCTGCTTACCCTAGAAGGAACCTGGCATGAGGCATATGTGAAAGGAATAATTGTAATGCAAGAAAACAGATCAATGTTCCAAGATTATAAATCTGCATAAACTTTTTTACCGGCTTATATCGAGAACACATACACCGTAATTCCACCAGCTTAATTAATTCTAGGCGTTAAAAGTACTACATATATACATTTCACGGTAGATATTTTATTTAATAAATGATATTTGCTGCAGTGCTGGGGGACTGCGGTGTGATTAATTAACGTTGTCCTACGGGCATAAGATAATTACGGATCGGTACTGGATGACGTCCCGGTTTATCGCGTTGTGGCAATGTTTTTGCAAAAATGTTTTTGCTATGATAAATGTCACTGGAAATGGAATAATTTTTTTTTCGCAATCAAATGTCCCAAAGTTGCTTTCGATTAGTTGGTAACGAATGTATATTTGTTTTTAGATAGCGTAATCGACTATGTACAAATCTTTATTATTATAAAATTAATCGTCGTGATCCATGTTGTAATTATCATTATTTTCATCATCATTATCGTTATCCTAACCATCACTATCCTCATCACTACTCTCATCATCATCACTATCCTCATCATCACTATCCTCATCATCAATATCCTCATCATCACTATCCTCATCATCACTGTCCTCGTCATCACTATCCTCGTCACCACTTTCCTCATCAACACTATCTTCATCATCAATATTCTCATCATCATTATCCTCAACGTCATTATCATTACTCTTATCATCATTACGATCAATAATATTAACTACGGTCCACTGCAAGGTATAGGTCTCATCTAAAGAAGGTCATCGTGCCATATCCTCCTTAGATACTCTACAATTGTAAATATTTACACATAATTATCCAGCTCTTAAATTTTCACAAATAACTTTTATGTAAGTAATCGTAACTATTTGTTATTAATAACTTAATCGCAAAATTAACTTAATCAGCATAAATCGACGAAGTTGCTGTAATCAAATGTTCTTAATTCTGTGATTAAGATCTAAGATATTCAGGCTAATTAGCTCAGATACTAACAATGGCTTAGTCAATATTGGCCGTTCTCTTAACGACCTCTGTTCGTACATCGCTAGTTCAACGCTGAACCCAATTGTGTTCGTTCACTGCCTAGCTAGTTGTTAGGGGGTTTTAAACTTCAATAGCGTTATTTCATCAACATTTTTTTGGAAATTGGTAACGAACTGATTACTTATGTACCTTTGGTCGTCGTTATTTATGTCATTCTAACGGAAAATTTCTTATTCCATCTATTTTTATATAAATGTAAAAATAATGATAAACATAATATTCATATATTAAAATATAACATCACGGCTATAATCCCCGAGGAGGCAGGCAGAGGAGTGTAGTACACTTTCACGTTTCACCAGTTACGTTTACGTCCCATTTAGGAATAGGTGATGAGCCTATAGCCATACACCGGGCTCAAATCCAGACTCCGAGAATCTTCTATAATATCTAAATCTAAAAAAGCCGATTGTGTCGGAGGCTGTATTTGAACCCAGGACCTACCGATCGGCAGCCGCGTTCTCAACCAACACGACCAACGAGGCCGTCAAGGCATATATTAAATATTATTTGCTTAGAATATAAAACATCGCCATGACCAGCAATTTAGTCGTTCCAGTGTCAAACACGGATCGTCTCTCAACATTAAGGTCACAGATAATTAATGGAATTCAAAAATTGCATAACGAAACCGACCGAACTCAAAACGCTTTATGCACAGCTCCGACACCCGGTTAAATCAAGTCGTTGATACTGACTGCCATCTGTGCCGCGTTAATACCACGAAGCAACTCATATTCGAATATAGCGCGCAAATTTCAAATTCTCCGTTCTCACGAGAGCAACGACATCGAAGAAAAATAAAAGGTTGAGTAAAAAATATACAATTCATTTTAAAAAGAAGTTACACAGCTATGTATTGAAAAAAAATTTGAATTTGGAGCTCTAAGTAGGATGAATGAGTACCTATGTATGTTCCCACGAAGTGTTGTATCGTGAAAATAAATAGTCAAAATATTTTGGTCTTGCGTAAAATAAAATATTTGTATTAAAATATAGTGAGGCCTTAATTAATACAAATCAGATAAATGTATAATATATAATGTAAATGGATTATCACATATAATTCTTTCATCTTTACATAATGCTCTTTTAATTTACTACCTTAATACCTACCCTCGGCTGAGACAGGGATTAACCGATTCAATTTACATTTATAACTAAGTTTTATCTTTTCATAGCTTTTAGAAAAAAATATTTTTATTAATCCCCATTAAATCTCAGTTAATAATGTCGGCAAACTATTTACAAACTATACGCATGTATTATGAATGTTGCTAGTACTTTGATAAAAATGTATTAAGAAGAAATTCTATAAAGTTACTTTTTGACGGGTCAAAAAGGGGCTGCTCAGAGTGCATACGAATCAGTCCCGCCAGACCCCGGGCCGCCGAAAGTTACGTTTTAACACCCCAACTTGCTTTACATAAGGCCACAATTTGTCACAAGAAATTATTCAGATACCGAAAAAGGTTTTCGTTTTTTAGGTACCGTTTTTCTTTTAACCCTTTCACGGGGACATTAAATTTCACTAAACGTTAATAGCCTTTGAATATGGCAAAAGGGTTTGCTTTAATTACGTCTACATCAGTTGAAAGAATCAAAAACCGAGATTTTTACAGCCACCTTAATAAAACTATAAAATTACATATAACCTTACGTATTCTATAAGAAAACAGCAGTCGATTTTTAAATCTGCGAAAGAGTTAGTTGTTGATGAAATGATTCAATGAATTAATGAATTACATCCTTTTTACTCTTAAAATGGTGAATATATTATAATCTCCGTAAGGTATTAAGCTGAATATTGTCATCTATTAAGAAGACATTGAACTACGGAACTACGGAACCCTCTCGTAAATTTGATTCTAGCCTGACGTTACTTATTCATCCAAAACCATAATATTTATGAAGCCACGACTAAAACTAAGTTTTAACCACTTATTATTCCACGAGAAACATCGAGCCTTGAATTTTATTTAAGTTTTTGAAACTTAAGTATACATTACGCAGCGCCAGCGGTTCTGTTTTCTGAAAAGTTTCGCCAACTTCAGCTATGTTTTTCGTGCTGGAGTGAGAATTTAGAACTCGAGTAACGAGCACTTGAAATTATTCCGCAACTAGTCCCCATTTTGAATTTAATCCTATACATAATTTAATCGCGTACTTTCTCTTATTTGCTTTGAAATGGCACGTGTAAATGTGCTTATGTGTATGCTTAAAGTATATAGCATTTTTATATAGGTAAGTTATTATACCGCATGAGTAAAAATCGTTGTGTTGGTTGTAAGCGCGACTGCCTATCTGGAGATTGTGGGTTCAAATCTGAGTCGGGCACTAGTACATTTTTCTAATTTACATTTTTTAATAGTGGCTTGGAGTCTGAAAACGTGTCCGGTGTATGTCAATAGGCTCCCCACCTAATCCATAGTGGGACGGAAAAGTAACTGGAGAAAGGTAGGAGTATTAGTAGTAGCATTGCTCTGCCTACCTGTTCGGAGATTACCGGCATAATGATATTACGTACATGTTATTTACAAAACGTTACAATAGATGTAGGTTTATATACTGTATATAAAGAAGAAATGGTTATTTTCTCCTTTTTGCAAACAAGTGACATAATAAAATAATAATAAATTAATAAAAAATACGCGTAAGAATTTAGTGCACGCCTGTTATTGAAGTATGTCAATTTGGCACATATTAAATTTGAGTCCAGACATTCAATTTCAGTGTCAAATTTAACACAGACTGTGAACTATCTGGACACACATCACATGAACACTTACGAACACGACGCTACTGTTAATTGTACGAACGTATGTGTATGTGGATGTGTGAGATTTTTTCTCACAAATTTGTAAGTTTCGTCTTACGTCGTTATAAACGAGACGTGGAACGAAATCCCGAAGCAAAAAGTTCTAAGCGCGCCGCCGCGACGTAGACAAATCGTTTTCTATATTTTGCCCACGTCCGTGTGTACTTTCACTATCCGCGTATAGAGCAGAGCTTACGGAAAATTCGACGCCGTTCCGAATTCCGCTCGAATTTTTATCTATTCACGCAAACCTCTCTGTGTTTCCTGTTTTTGTTAAGCCTCATTTGATTACTAGCTTCGGATGTGTGAAAAATTTTGACTTATCCACATGCTTTTCAGTTGGATATCAAATCCAGGATCAAGTTAATTTCATGTAATATCAAGCCTGTAATCCCCGAAGGGTATGCAGAGGAGTATTGTACACTCTCACGTTTCGCCGTTAACGTTTCCTATGAAATAGGTAGTGAGCCTATTGCCATAAACCGGACACAAACCCAGACTCCGAGTCACTCGAAACTCTAAGTTCGAAAAATCCAATAGTGCTCGACCCCGGATTTGAATCCAGGACCTCTTGATCGACAGTCGCGCTTGCAACCAACACGATCAAAGGGGATCAACACGATCTCTCATCCCTGCTCCATCGGATGTGTAATATATGTAATTGGTGAAACGTGAGAATGTATTACATCCTCTGCCTAGCCCTCCAGGAAAACACAGTGAAGTTATACTATATTTTCTCAGATGTGTGAAATTGACCAATCCACAATTGACCAAGGTCAAAGGACAACCTAGGTCAAATGTAGGTAAATGTCTATTGATTTTTCTGAATTTATTCTGAATGGAGACTCATATTATTTATTAGTAATAATAATAATATATCTTGGGACATCTCCACACATGGCCGTCTGAAAGTAAGCGTCAAGAGCTTGGGGCATGTTAATCAGACGGCTGATAAACAACACTTATACATATGAATATATACTTAAATAGATATTTATTTACACCCAGACACAGAACACATACTTGTGCTCATCACATAAATATTTAATCTTGGTGGGAATCAAACCCACGTCCTCCGGCGCAACTATCAGGTTCACTAACCATTGCAGCAACGGGCCAGCCGCTCATTATTGTTACTGTGTCTAAAAATATAAATATTTACTGTAGCAGCATATTTACTGTGCATTCCTCTGCCTAACTCTTCGGGGATTACAGGGGTAATGTTACTTTTACTTTTTACTGTAGAAGCAGTATCTTTAAACAGTGCGTTGACTTCTATCTGCTTTGGTACAATATCAATGATTAAAAAAGCTTGTAATCATATTTATGTTGGTACGTATTTTTACACTCCGTTCATTATATGTACATGTTCATTATATATACTGCGTTCTAATAACATAACATTTTTTAAAATGCTGTACATTTAATTTTTTCGTGAAGCTTATACGATATACGAGTATAACGAATTAAGTTGGATAAATTCCAATGCAAAATTTATAGGTTGTACGAAGTCAGTAGGTGCCCGCACTTGTGCACACCGGGCACCGGATGCGTCGAGGTCGTTTTGCAACGATTCATTCGATGTGCGCTTTAGGAGTTAAAATTCCGAATTTAAATATTTGTATTCCGCTAACTAAACGGAAGAATTATTGTTGTAGATTTGTAATGTCCGGCAGATCGGACGATCATTCCTGTATCAGCCAATATTGTGTTTATCTATTATTAGCTCAATGTGTGCTCTAAAAAGCCGGAAAACTGTTGATTTTAAAAATTTTTAACTTTATAAAACTATTCAATTTTATTAACATTTTCACTTTAGAACGAAACGAACGACTGTCAATTTAATTGGCCAAATACCAGAATAGATCAATTTCCATTATGATCTTTCAATCTTACATGATTCTAAAACCATGGTAGTTACCATAAAGCTTTGTGATATTAAACCAAGGGCATTTGATGCTTCTAATTGCAAAGTCCGATTTTACACTTAAATCCAAAATTTTTGAATGATCGGACCCGTAACGATCCAAAAACACCTTGAATTCCAAACAAGTCATCTTAAAGGCACAGGTGGAATCAAATCCATATTAAATACTCTGACAGCGGTCAACAAACCTTAAGTTACCTTGATCAACTATCTATGAACAATTGCAAAAAAATTTAAATGTATTCAGAGCAGTACATGATAATACAGAGCGGTAAATGCTCGATCACTAACAATGAAACGTTGATCCCCTGTAACGTAACATCACGCCTATAATCCCTGAAGAGTCAGGCAAAGAAGTATTGTAAACTTGCACGTTCCGCCATTCTAGTTTATTTATTTATTTATTTTATTCTTGTGTAACACCTTAAAACTAAGGTTTACAAGGGCGTACTTAATGCCTAATGGCATTCTCTCCCAGTCAACCCTGGGTGATGATGAGAGTGTGTGGTAGCGCTCACCTAACTCCAATAAAAATATAAGATATATACATATACCTATACATACACATATACATACAATTATACATATACACACATACACATACATTTAAACTTACATATGCATATATATCTATACATAAATATATATAGTATAATGAAACGAAATTATCATATAATACATACGTACATAAATTCATACATATACATGATAAACAGTACAGTGAGTTGCAATTGACAGATCAAGGATGACTCAACTATTACTTAAAAAATACGCACGGACCAACCTTTTAAACGCGCTTCTGCTTGGAGCTTGTCTGATATTATCGGAGAGGGCGTTCCAGGGTAGTATTGCCTGAATGGTAAAGGAGTATCGGAGGAAATCACTTCTATGCAATGGAATGTCGAGCTTAACACTACTAGTGGATCGAAGACCTCTGTCGTGATTTGAACAGAGGTGATGAAAATTTTCCTTTAGATAGGGAGGAGAAGTTGGATCGTGTAACATAGAATACAGAACCACAAGAATTCTAGACTTACGCCTCTGACGAATAGTAAGCCACTTGAGCTGGCTACGATAATTTACCTCTCACTATGGAATAGATGGTGAATCTATTATCATACACCAGGCACACATCCAGACATATAAATCTATTATCATACACCGGGCTCATATCCAATTATTTTATAAAATATATATATATGTGCCTTGTTGGTCGTGTTTGTTGGAAGTGCGACTGCCGATCGGGAGGCCCTGGGTTCGATTCTCGGGTCGAACACTACAAAATTTTCTAGTAGTGGTTCGGAGTCTGGATATGTGCCTGATGCATGGCAATAGGCTCACCACCTATTCCATAAAGTAACTTCACGCCTGTAATCCCCGAAGAGGTAGGCAGAGGAATGTAGAACATTCCCACGTTTCACCAGTTA
>DWFO01003444.1:0-12307 GCA_018246595.1 Mimoniades nurscia nurscia | reverse complement strand
AAGCATCAACAGAGCTTGTGGTATGGTAACCAGACGGCTGATAAACTACATATATTACATATAAATATATACTTAAACAGATATTTTCTTTACACCCAGACACAGAACAAATACCTGTGCTTATCACACAAATATTTATTCTGGGTGGGAATCGAACCCACGACCCCCGGCGCAACAGGCAGGTTCACTAACCACTACACCAACGGGTCAGTCAAAATGATGCTAATGGATTATGAATATGAACGCAGCATGGCAGGTTTTGGTTATTTGACACTCGATGATTGCTGCTTATGCCGTTAGAGATTCTAGCGTTATGATATAATAATAATTAATGTATTATCAGTACAGTCAGTGCCAACGAATCAAAGATTATCATCATGATCATAGCCTAAAATCCGTCCACATCAAGTATTGTCTGTCGTAATACACAATTGCGTGAATTAATAAATAATTATTTATTAATTGCATTTAATGCATTAAATTCAAAGTGAACCAAATAATTCTTTCATTCATTCATTCATTAATAATTGTCACTTAAGGAACGAATTTATGAATATATTCAATACCGCTACGACGATGTCAAGTTAATCGCCGATTTGTGTGATGTTAACACTCGATAGTGTTCCATCGATTTAATCTACAGATCTAGAACGATGTCGGATTGAATACAAATGGCTTCACACAACGATTTAGTCGTGTTCAGCTCGATCTAGTCGCGCTCTTAATTGGTAATGACGCTATACAATTCCCGCAAACAAGGTGTGTTTGTTCATACACATGCTGTCCGTAAGCCCAACGATTCAACCCGATTACATTTTGAGACTCGTCTCTAATGCAACAGCGCCACATTTAGCTGTATGTCTAATGGAATGTACGTGAAAATTCATGTTGAGGGAAGTTACCAACGTCAGCTTCAAATTTTTGCGTGCTAGCTTTAATGTGAGAGTGTACTACACTCCTCTGCCTAACTCTTCGGGGATTACAGGCGTGATTTTAAGTTTTAGTGTTAAGTTCATTAAGCGATGATTAAAGTCAATCATGTTGAAATGGCAGCGTTTTTTTTTTTGTATATTTTATCCTTGATATACGTTTAGTTGTAGCTTTTATTACATGTGATAAACATTTAGATGGTAGCTTTGATTGTTATTATTGCTCTGCGTGAGGATTACGGGCAAAAACCCCCTAGGAGTATGTTCAACAGTGGACTCGGGCTGATGAAGCTGAATATTGTAGTTAAACACATTTAGTGTGGATAATACTAAACAAATGGTGCATTGAAACAATAAAATGAAACACATGTACTTTTATTACACGAAGTTAAGTTAATAACGATTAGGAATTTAAGAAGGTTCATTTCCTCAATTTAAATGATTGCAATATATTATTTCAGATTTCATAATAAATTTAGGTTCGATGAAACCGGATATTTGTATTGAAAATATTATTATCCGCGTGCTTAAAATGTAATATCCAAAAGAGATTTCCATTCCACCGATTCGCTTTTGCTGGCAATTAATCTAATTAAAACTTAAGTGATTCATTGTTTTTTGCGTATTTGTAAATATTTAACGTTAAGCAATTTTATTGTAATAGCCTCGTTTTTCTTTCGATTCTTGGAATAAAGTGATCATAATGAATTTATAATTATTTGTATAGCCATTTAATTAAATTCATTTATTATGTTGCCTCGTTGGTCGTTGGTCGTGTTTGTTGCAAGTGCGACTACCGGTCGGGAAGTCCCAGGTTCGATTCCCGGGTCGAACACTACAAAATTTTCTAATTTAGATTTTCTAGTAGTGTTTCGGAGTCTGGAGACGTGTCCGATGCATGGCAATAGGCTCACCACCTATTGCATAGTGGGACGTAAACGTAACCGGTGAAACGTGGGACTGTTCTGCATTCCTCCGCCTACCTCTTCGGGGATTACAGGCGTGACGTTACGTTCATTTATTATGTATTTTGACTTCCAATAACAGGCTTATATAAATTTATATCAACAGTGAAATAAAATCTCGCTACAAATAATTTCGCTCTACGCGAAATTTAATTTCACCAAGTACCCAATGGTAACCAAAATCCTGGATAATCTAGTTATAACGTTAACATATATACATATTTGTATCTCCCGGTAGGTGTGAGTTAATTTTCCGTTTCATTTACTCAATCCGGGACGTAATCGCACCTTTGTGTTAAGTTTAAACCAGGACAGGATCCCGAAGAGCCGCCAATGTATTTTAACGGCACTTATCTGTCATAATGAAGTTCTCGTCTCGTTCAGCGTACCCATAGGTACAGTACCTACAGTTTATTGAGGAAACATTAATCGAGAGTATTTTGGAATACGTAAATTATTGAGATATCCCATTTGATGAAACAATATTATTATTTTTGTATATTCATGCCAGGTCCTTTACGTGATAAGCAGAGAGTATCGATTACCAAATATCTGTCCTTAGCCACTAACCTGCTTCCAAAGATAATATTTCATTGTAACCAAATATATATAAGAATAAACCATTGAATTTCTATTTTAGTTTTTCAGGAATATAGATCTGTTAGATTATTATGTTACAATCGTGCATGCAATTATCTATTTACATATTTTGTATGAAATCATAATTACTCGATAATAGTATTCGTCTAAATTACCCCGCCATTTCTAGGGCGAGGCGCCGGACACTGAAATCGGCCGCGTGTTCGTCGACGACCCGGACGACTGGGACCTGCCGGACAAGCGTTTCATGTGGCTGCCGTCTTACGAGCAACGCAGCCCGTACTTCGACGTGCACAGCAACACCGGCATGATCACCATGAAGGAGGGCACACCGAACGGGACATATCTACTAAAATTCAATGTGAGTTCTCCGTTCATTCATTTTTGTGCGTTAGGATTTGACGCGTAACGTGTAAACATATAGTACGTCGCAGTGGAGGCGGTGCAAGAGGCTGTACTCTGCGATCGCCCAACCCGCATGCCCAGCGTGGGGATTATGGGCATAGCCTGAGGGCAGGCCTATATCCAGTTTTGGACTTCAATAGGCTGATGATGATGATGAGGAGTAAGCCTATTGGGCTTTAGTAACGATTATTTAACACAATAGTAACGTAATAACGTTACTGGTATGTTAAAAACATCCCTAATTTGTTTTTCACAATATTAATGTTTACAAATAATTTGATTTTTATTCATCAATGGATGGCATTAACTAACATGCTACTGGCCCGGACGATCCTATAACTATAGTCCTATTCGAGGTCAATTGCAAAGCTTTGTAGGCGACAAAAGCCATTTGTGATTGTTGTCTGCTGGTTTGCTAATATTTTCACTTTAAAACGTTGAAATATCACATCAAAATACATTATTAATACATATCTAGTCTTAGGTGTTATTGATGTTTTCGTATTACAAAGTTCTACTAAGCTTTATATAAATTGCTTCCCTATTAATGTCTAGTTCGCAAAAAGTGTAGCATAAAGCTGCCGTCACACATATCATAACTCGGTCACACATCAGGGGATTATGTTATCAACATAACGTTTTCACCATGCAAGAGCAACCATAATCTTGGCCGCTTTAAAATTTTATATCGACGAGGAAAAGAGTTCGCGAGCTCAGCTTATTTATGTTGCAATGTTTCTCCAGGGTTTCTGGATGCGGCTGCGATTTAATAATTAAATGTTGCAAAATTCGTTTCCGCGTTGCTCTCTCAGAAGACCTAGAACTGGAAAACTCAAATTATGTAGACTTTACCGGTTTTAAATAGTGAAATTACCTCGGATTTTCTTTAACGCGCCGCGAAAAATGTTTGAATGGAAAATATTTTTTAGAATTTCTTGAAGACTTTTGCTCGCTTAGTACCTACTGTGAATGAACCGATTACGGAATAAAAGGAATTGTTTGTAAAGTTTCGACTTCGTGTTTTATTGAAGTTCGTATTGTATGCCAAAATTGAAATAGTTCGTCATATATTACGTATATGACGACGATTTATTTCAATTTTGGCATTTGCACTAGTCTTATAAAACAATATGATCGACTTTTTGTTTTTTTCTTTCGACACAATTGCTTTTATTACAGTAAATTATATACACATATTATTAGATATACGCAAAGCGGCTGGATACTAAGAGCTAAAGATCGGCCTCAGTGATGTGCTATTGGAGACGCCTGTATCCAGCAGAGGACGGGAATAGGCTCATGATGGTGATGGCAGAAAATATACTTTTATTGGACCACGTCCGTGTCATATACGAAACCAGATTTATTCATCTTTAAAAACTGATGTCACAAAATTAAACACTAACTACTTTAGTATAGCCTACAATCTACATGACAATAAAAAAAACGATCAGATTTTTATGATATTCTCCTCCAAACAGCTGCTTTGATATTTTCCATTAATATCATGTGTGTTAACGTGTTCGTCTTCGCAGGTGACAGAAGAGAACGAACCGATAGTGCCATTCCACTGGGTGGAGGCGACGGTCAATGTCACCATCAAGGAGATACCGGAGGAGGCCGTCGACAAATCAGGCTCCATACGCTTCGTCAACGTCACCGCTGAGGAGTTCATTGTCCCTGAAGCTGATGTGAGGTTTTTTTTTATAATATGACATGCGATTTTTGTCCTATAAAATACAATGTCGGGATGGCTACTTGGGGTTTAGTACCTAGTCAATGTCCAGTCTTCATTAATATCCATGGTTAGAATAGAAATTCTTCGTACATCTACCTATATTTAATTAATGGCCTCTTTCAGGCCCGAACAATAGCAAATGAATTTGTTGCAACATTGTAGGGAAATATAAAACAAAAACAAAATCTTTTTCTTTACGTTTTTATCTATATATTAATACGTGAAGTTTAAGTAAATACCTGCTTGTATTAATCAACTTTATTTTATACATAAAACACAGTAATGCGAGGGTGCATAAACAAACACAAAAATACTGGTGTTAAATATTTTTTTTGTTACATTTATTTCTTATATATATGTATTTAACTTATCACCGTAGTAATACTAATTTGATGTCTTGTTCTATTACAACTGACTTATTATTACATACGGATTAGTTTCTCATATATACACCGTTTTGATCGGAAGGGTATATTTGTATACACACGAATGTATAGGCAAGGAATTTTGTGAATTCGTACCATCGCATTGCGGCATCGAAATTACAGTCTGGTTCCCTCCGTACTATGGTTACATGGTACTTAGTAGTTACAATTGAAAACTTCGTTGCGTTATATTAACATCAGATTATATATAATTCTATGTTTGTTCTTCGCGAGTTTCCCGCTGCTGTTTTCGTTTCGTTTCACTCCACTGCCGAAATATGTGAGAAATACAATTTCAAGAGCACGCGCCGCCGCCGCCACGCGCGCGGTCACGCGATCCGCCCATCAACTAAATCTATATGATGTAATAGTCCGCTGGCGGCGTGGAAATTGTTTATTTTTCGATTTCCCTGTCAATATTGGCTTATACTTAAAAACCTTATTGTGTCTTAACTGGGAACTGTCAGAAAGCGTTTTAAACGTAAGAGTCATAATTAGCAGTTTATCTCAGTCTCCGAGTCAAATGCCTCTGATATCGCTGGCTGCGGATCGCAGAGGCGTGCTTGTTATGGCATATTATGGACGAAATGTAAAATTCACATTAACAAGCCATCTAGTCGCATTTTTTTGTTACCAATTCTATTTCGGTGTAATTTAAAACTTATTAAATATGATCAGAGGTCTTTAGAGTATTTTAAAATTATTCAAAAGATTGACAAGTGATTTGTGTATTTTCGAATTAGCAATGAAGAAACATGGGATATATTATATATTTTACTTGTTTGTAAGCTAAAAGTGCACCCACGTCTGGGACAAATAACTTGTGGACATTTCTTTAATAATATTTAAACAATAATTTTACTAATAATTTAAAACTATCGGCAGCGGTGTATTTTAAATATGATATTAAGGATAATTAAGTGAATTTAATGAAATGCCACGTGAAATTCCAAATGACGGCTAACAGTTTCGACCTATTTTAGTGTATCACATCCCAAAACCAAACCATCAAATTAATTGGTGGTCAAAGTGTATTTCGAAAATGTCCGGCTTGACGTTAGATATCGAACGCATTACGTCACAGTATTTGGTAATATTGCTAGACGATTTACCACTCGCGACAGCTAATGGTCTCATCAACAGATCTCAATTTAGATCAAGTCTTGATTGGTCTCAGAGTCTCTGAGATGGAGATTGTGAAGTTTGTACAGACATAGTTAACAATTCCGTTAAATGTCAGTAGATAGTTTTAATATCAAATCTAGTTAGTTTTACCACTTGTAAACTACTTGACCTATATTTTTACATTAATACTGAACGTTGCAGCCTTGACAGCTTGATAAAGATACGGTTTCGAAGATTTCGAATTCGATTCTTGACCAGAGCAAAACTTTTCATACCATATTCGCACCCCTTATTGATTTTTAGGTGTTTGTACTGTTTGTTAATTTAGGGTAGTGTAGAATAATATTGAGACTTACTATGTATTGGGTTTTTCCATCAGGGAACAAGCAAGAAGGAGAAGTTGCACAAGCGACTAGCCGAGCTGTACAACACGTCCCTGGACAACGTGGACGTGTTCACCGTGTTCAGCAAGCTGACCGTGAAGGACGCTTTTCTGGACGTCCGCTTCGCAGCGCACGGCTCTCCGTATTATCCCGCGGAGAAGCTGGACAGCATGGTCATTGGAATACAGGAAACGGTAGGTTTCATGATTTATCAGCACCATCATCGTCATCACCGTGTTCCGGTACAGTTCTGAACATACGCCATTCCAATAGTAAGCCAATGAGCTCTTTTTTCAGCTCTGCATTCGTCAACATTACCTTCTTAGAGCCCGCACAAACTCTATCAATGTTTGGTATACGTAATTTGAATCTAACGAAATATTTTTATAATGCAATATAAAACAATGTTATAATTAATCATGAATACGATAAAATTACTAAAATAATATTTTTTTTTCATTGTCATATCATTAGTTCACGTTTAACCACTTTGCTTCTCGTAATGATGAACGAAAATGCGTCTTGAGTTAGAAAAAATCCATCCCCGTGCTAGACACTTTGCACCGAGAAAAGCATCTTTCAGTTATATGCTCCACAATGGTTAAAAACAAACGAAGGATGTTAATTAATTAAATACAATAGGCAGAGGATTGTACTACACTCTCATGGTTCACCGGTTACGTTAACGTCCAACTATGGAATCGGTGGTGAGCCTATTGCCATAGAAATTTTAACTAGTAAGTTTTACTTGAAAAAATGTTTAATATAAGTATATTTAATATATATTATGACATAACTAATACACGTTGTGGTCAAAAGATATTTTCAATCATAAACCCCCCGTAGAACCTTCGCATTGGACTACTCGGTACATTAGTTTCCCCAAAGAATAAAATAGGTTCACCTTTTGAATAAACTTACCCGGCTCCCTTTCAAGTTCACGGATACAGGATACTGAAGTGGAATAAATATCTTTGATCTTTTAAAAATATGAAATATAAAGGTCGGACCGATAACGTTTGGTTTTACTAAACATTTACGAGTAACTAATGTATTACGATTATTTGTACGTTAACACATTGTAGGTATGTAGGTACAATTTTGCTTATTAAAACTGTACAGAACTATTATTAAAAACGCCAATGTTCATAATACTAGAAAGAGTATATATTTCATGTTTATTAAATAGAAAAAGAAAACCTTTATATTTTATCGCTTCTATATAATTAAAGTTTGTATCAGTAAATTGATATTGTTTAAGTAGGCAGGCGTCTATTACAACTTAATAACTTTTGTTGGTGAAGGCTTTTTTCGTGGAAAGTGTATAATAATATACCAGAGAAAGAAACAAATTTTACTGCAATATTATTAACGTAATACCATTACGCCCTTTACGGGTTTACCATTACCTTTACGCCCTTTACCATTAAGTCCTTTACGGGGTGAACTAAGCGCGCCGAGTGCAATATATCTCCGTCCTTACTGACCTCACGTGTTTCTAGTAAGTTCTTCATCGGCCTCTTTATGGGCACGCTAACATCTGACTGTCTCAACGTCAGCCAGTCACTTGAAAAGCCATTAGAATCTATGACTTCCCGACCGGCGGTCACGCCTGCAAACCACGGGACTGACGAGGCAGATTTATATAATAACAACAACAACACATAACTTCAAGTCCAATGGGCGAAAGATATGCATGTATCTCGGTATCAATGGACAAAATAACAGTATTATTAAAATTTGTAGGACGGAACTGTCATTGACACGGATATTACGTACAGGGGAAAAACAAATACCTTTATGGCGTTGAATCTTTTGACAGCTCAGTGTTTGTTTCGCAGCTGGAACAGGAGCTGCAGGCGAAGATATACATGGTGAAGATCGACGAGTGTCTGATAGAGAAGGAGCAGTGCGAGGACTCGTGCCGCAACGTGCTGATGAAGAACAACGTCCCGCTGTCCGTGTACACGAACACCACCAGCTTCGTGGGCGTCTCCGCGCGCGTCGAGTCCGAGTGCACCTGCGACGTGGAGGAGCCGCTCGTCTGTTTGAATGGCGGTAAGTGCTAGTATGGCATCTTTGTCTGACGCTTAGAATGATAGGAAATAATCGTATGATTGTATATGGTTGTTCACCCAAGTATGTACACCCAAGTATGTACACCCAAGTATGTACACCCAAGTATGCACACCCAAGTATGTACACCCAAGTGTGTACACCCAGGTATGTATACCCAAGTATGTACACCCAAGTATGTAAAAATATATTTTTTGTTTCTTTTCTCTTCTCTGATCTACGCATATAGAACAGCATATTTACCATTTATACCACTGTAATGTTACTTTATGCAACTTAGTAATGACGTTGGCCCGCCAGGGACCCCGTTCGCGGACAAGTGCGAGTGCCCGGAGGGGCTGTCGGGGCCGCACTGCGAGCAGACCTCCATCGGGTTCCACGGCGACGGCTGGGCGATGTACGCGTCGCCGCCGGCCTGCCACGAGGGCCACGTCACGCTCACCGTCACCTCGCACTCCAGCAACAGCCTGGTCTTCTACTTGGGGCCACTGAAATTCAACCCTCTACTTGAAGTTCAAGGTGAGTGACTCCAGTTGCTTATATCGAGTCTCGTGTTGATATCACGTTGAAATGTTTTGATTACTAAAGGTATTTCTAGTAGTGAATCGGAGTCTGGAAATGTGCCCGGTGTATGGTTGCAGGCTCGGCACTTATTCCGTTGCGTTACGTAAACGTGACTGATGAAACGTGGAAGTGTTCCACATTCCTCTGTCTACCTCTTCGTGGATTACAGGCGTGATGTTGTTTCTTTTATTGAAGATATACTTTTAAAAAATCCAGTTTTTTTTTTTTTAATTAAATTGGTTGTAATATAATTTTCCTTATCCGCGATAAGTGCAAAAACTAAAAAAAAATAGAGAGTATTTTATTTTAAACTCAATAAATAACAACAATTGCATTGTAATAACTTTGTGAAGTAGTTGCAGTCCAACAAGTCAATCATCCATACAAACATTAATTATTCAAGCCCACATTTCGCCAAATGAATGGCCTCACAACAAAACCAGACAATTGAAATCAACATTACATAAAAGGGAATTTGTGTTATAATATTCCCGGCAATTTGTACATATTCCCGAACACCGCATTTCACGTCTAATATTCGATTCCGAGGACGCCGGCCACTCCCCGCAGCTACGCAAAACTTGTTAGATTACCTGTCGCGCGTTTGAATTAGTAATGTCGCATCGAATAAACAAACTGAAAACCACAGCCCCTATACGGAAATCGAGGAATAATATTATATCAAATCTCCTAGATCTTGTTCATTTTGTATCCGGTATTGACTTGTTGGTTTATCCCAACGAGTTGTTTGTTGAACGAATGAGTGATTTAATGAATGATTGAATGAATGTTTAACACTTAGTGAAGTGAGAAACAAATAATGCTATACAATTTTATAGATGTTATTTTAATAAAATGAAGATATTTATTTGAACACAATAGTATCATAAAAGTAATTCTGAAAACGAACGATAGTCTCTTACATTCGTTCTTAAAGGAACATAAAAAAAAATTACTTCAGCATTGCCAACTGGATCTTTTGTGCAAATTAATTAATTGGCACTACTTGTGAGCGGTTTTTGTTGAATATCTAAATGAAAAAAAAAAATTGAAGCCTTAAGAATATTGAAGAAACGGGTTAATTCCTTGGCACGGGGGTGATAGTGTAACAGATACTTCCCAACTGCCAAATTGCCAATTCTGTTAAGTAGAGTCTAGACACTTGAGAAGTAAATTTTCTATTTCATAACACTACCCTTATACATATAACGTTTTTAGGAATTTCGCGAAAATATTATATTATTTTGGCGCATTTCAGTCATAACGCACTGATTTAAATTTGATTTCTTAGTTGTTCGCTTTTTAGTCATAGTATTGCAAATGTACCTACTATGTTCCAATGAAATGTTATGTATTATGTTATATACGAACATACTTTTTATCACTGAATTTGTATACTTAAAACAAACAGATGTTATTTCCTTATGTGTTCAAAGATTTTAGGGTCGACAAATTAATATTACATGTAGGTAGTATTTTATTGATATAATTTTCTGAATCTCCTCGAAACTCCTTTGAAATCATGCCTCTTCTCATAAAGAGAAATTTTAAGCTCGTAATCTACCAATAGGAGTCGGTACAGGTGAATAGACTTTACATGCTTTAGACATGATTATTAAGAACAGAAAACATTCAAAATGCATTAAGAAGTGTAAAACTAAATATTAAAAGAAATGTTACTAATATTTCGTGGTAATGCAGTATAATTAACATTCCTTTGATTTCCTGTTTCATCATCGATTATCAAACACTAACTAACAATTAAAATGTAACTAAATAATTAATAATTAACAGTTAATATTATGGCGGTATGGCGCGTTCTGGCTAATCACCGCTAAATACCTTGACTGCCCATAGGCCGCAGCGTAGGCAGTGTAAGAAGCTGTTCTTTGGGTTCCCAACCCACATCAACAGAGTGCAGGTCAAGGACAGAGCTTTTCAGGGGAGCCGTATGTCCACCAATGGACTGCAATAAGTTGTTGATGATTATGATGAGTTAATATTAACTACATATCTTAGTAACCGTTTATTTTAATTGGACTCTCTCTCTTTAATCGCTCCCTCAAATTCAATTGCCATTTATTCAAAATTGGTTTATTTGGTAAAATTATTATTTGGTTAATTGGGCATTTATATTTCGTTTATTTCGTGGTCCAAATTGGTAAAATACTTTTTGTATCTCCGAATGAAACTACCTCATTCCTCATTAAGACCAGCCAGTGACATTCTCCAGGAGGAGGGATTCTCGGCTAGTTGCACTGCCATGCTCCTTGGCGTATGAAAGTTTGTGACTATTACATCTGACTAATCGACTAATTGGACTGATTGACGCTTTAAAATAACGGCTAGTATTGGTCTAGCGTGAATTAGTTTCGCTGTAAATAATCCAATCCAATACGTGTTAATGAACCATTACCCATTGGCAGTGAGAAAGCATTCCAATGTCGCCAACAATATACACCCCTTCGTAATTTGGCGTGACTGTTTGAATAATGGTGTTCGACGAGTGGACCGAGCGAGGCTAGCCTTTGTTCTGAACCAATTAAAATTACCAGCAAGGAAAAGAATGGAGAGAGAGAGAAAATTTGTTCTAAATGCACTATGCACTCTTTTATATATGGAGGAAATTCAACGATATAATGTCCTAAGATTTCAATTTTCCGTTATACATTTGTATACTATGCTTGTTTCTCTTGTTTGTCATTTTGTCTGGTTGGCGAGCTTCAAAAGCTCAGTTGTAAAAAACACATCAGAAACTGTACTTTTGCAGGACGTTCAGTCAAATAAGAAATTTCAGTTTCGATCACCATTCCATGGAATATTCCAACGTACAGTTAAAAGGAAAGCTACAATGGACGCACCGACGTGCTGATGAATTTTTAATCACCACGTCAAAGTGATTGAAGGGAACGTGCGATGTGATTTATGAAACTATACGTCGCGTGATAATGTGGACCTTTTATAGTTTCCTTACGTTACATAATTATCCCTCCCTTCATGTGTCGTCCTTCTCCCCCCCCCACCCCCCCCCCCCGCCCCGCTCCCACCCGGGGGCCCGCCGGCTCGGATCCCCTCCCCCCGCCCCAGCCCCCGGGCC
>DWFO01003443.1:0-12309 GCA_018246595.1 Mimoniades nurscia nurscia | reverse complement strand
AGTTGAGGCAAAGTACTACAGTAAATACATATTATGAGTCAACCGGGTGATTATCAAAAACTATTTAAAAAAACCGGGTCAATATCAGTAAATCAGTAAATTTTTATGTGTGCCTCTAAAGTTTAACGCTAATAACAGATATGTAGCTGATTTAAGCTACAAGGTAGTTTGTAGAGACAACAAGGACCTTACATGTTACATTACTATCATCAACCTACTAATAAAAATTTACTTAAAAAAAAGAGTTCAAAAAAGTTTAATTTAAAAGTTTTAATTCATCATAATATCACGATTGTATTTCACGGAAGAGTTAAGTAGAGCAACGTATTACTACCCAGTTATACGCACCATGGAATAGAGGATTATGTCATAATCATTATTCTACCATATATATGTAAATGAGCAAACTTAACAAAGTATATGTTTACATTGCCCATGGTTCGTTTTAATTATTCCACGGCGATCTTTCAGATTGCACCTGGAGAACGCGTACTGTGAGCTAGTTCCAGGAAGTGTAGCTACAATTTATTGCTACAGTTTTTTTTCTGACGTTAATGTATAGAATTTTCTATATTATTACGACCAGTTTTTCTCCGCGTCGACGCGGTAACGACTCGCCTGTTGGTACAGACAACTCTGTACATACTATGTATATATTTTTTGACATTGAAACAGTATAAGTGTCCTCGATGCCTAGTCGCATCCTATATATTAAATAGAGCATAGCTTATTACAAATAATTATTATAATATATTATTATATTATACAGCGTTATGGATTCATAAATGTTATGTCCAGCCCAGAAATTCCTTGAATTATTTAGGTTCATTTCATGATGATAACAAGTTCTTTTTAGGAATCAAAATACCGCACACCGCGTGTTTGTTTAAGAGTTTATCGAATTAATCTACATAATGTTGAATTTGTAACTGAGCCGTGTCTGTAAGGTGAATATTTTTTAGAGAAAATTTATTCTAATAGGCATTATTATGGACCAAACAGACATTGACCTCGCCGGTCTTCGTTGAGAGGTCCTGGCCTTAAATCCCGGCTCTGGCATTCATGGATTTTTCTAACTTAGATTTTCTAGTAGTGGTTGACACAGAGTTACAATTTTTTTAGTAGTGGCTCGGACTCACCACCTATTCCGTAATGGGACGTAAACATAACTGGTGAAACGTAGGAGTGAACTACACTCCACTGCTTAACTCTACGGGGATTACAGGCGTGATGTTACGTCCAAACTTAAATATATATAAAAAGCATTTCTGCCGTTACTGAATGGAGGTAAAACTACTCTACGTATTCGATGGAGCAGTTTTATTTCGTAAGTGGTGAACTGATGCAACAACTACGATTAACTTATTCTCTTATCGTACCGTCGAATGTATGGTCGCAGCAACATTTAAAATAAACTAGAATAAAATTAAAATAAACTAAAATAAATTTGAAGTTGATATTTGCACCGGCTTCAATGACAGTATTTTCATTCCTAGATTTTTTATCATTTTAAATAAATTCTTTCCTGTTGCTATAACCTTACCTAGTTCGCAATCAATGCTACGCAATGACAATAAGTCCAACTTAAGTTCAAACCTTGCTATAATCTAGCTTGAATCTTAGCATATGTTGCTTTTTTGATAGCTATATAGCCCTTTCCCGTATCAGCAATGCTAAGAAGTTTGGCTTGTGACCCAGACACATTTACAACGAAATTTATTTATAAAAAAGCGTGAATAATTTTCCGAAGCTTATGCAAAGAGCGCCGCGAGCGCAGGGAGTACTAAATATAATTTGCATTTCTAACTATATCGGTGTAGGTATTTACATGGCGCCGCGTCGTTGCCGTCTGTCACATACGTGGTCGTCAGCGGGATGCTTACTGGTATTTTACATAGAAATTATCTCATTCACATTACTGTGGAACTTAAATAATCAATTGACATTGACATCTGTCTTCATAAATGCATACAGAATGCGATTGAAGCGTGTAATTTACATTTTACATAAACGTGTTACCAATACTTAAAATTTCCAGCAGTAGCTTGGAGTACGGAGTTGTGGCCGGTGCATAGCAATAGGTTTACCCCCTGTTTGCTGGTGAAATGTAAAATATCACAGGTAAATAGTGGGTTAGTATTGCACTCCTCCATCTACACTTTCGGAGAAATGCCTGATTATTCATTGGTTATTCCACGGACAAAGTTTGGTACCATGCATGTCTTCGAGCAGATGCGTTTGTACCTTTTCTCTTTCATCAAGTCCACACATCGTGATTATCAATATACCTTTATAATTATTAGTTCGTTGAATATCTTACGCATGCTGAGTAATTAATACATTACGTAATGTTTTTAGTGACAAGAGTTTGATTTTATTTTAACAAGTGATTGGTCGCTGTTCTCCAAATTGTACGGATGAAATGAGCCACAATCAGCAATTATCACATCATTAAATTGTAAATAAAAACATTCGTTATATAACCGTGGTCGTTTCCGGTGAGAGCGGCGCACCCAGTAAATGCGATGTTTTTGCGAGGCGGCCGCAGGTGGCGCGGCGTGGGCGGTGGTCCGCAGACACTAATGGTCGCCTTGTTAATAACTTCAAGGAATTCTGATCCATATATGTGTACGACAGGGGTGATAATGGTATACATGTAATTGGATAGGTTAGTTAAATCTGAAGCGTATGCAGAAATACGCACACGACAGACAGAGTGGCGCGGGACGAGGGCACGTAACAACGTCGAGCTGCTACTGTGCGGCTAAGGGAAGCGCCACACGTGTCGCTTAGCATTCGGAAAGATACAGTTTATGGTCATAGATAAATACGATCTAAATTAATTACTACCTCTTGATACATCTGGATGTGAAGATATGTATGTATGTCAAGTCATTATGCGAAACATATCTGTACAAAGGTATTGCTTATTTCTAAACAAATCTGTTTCAGCAGACGTGTGACTGGAAAAGTGCACCTAGTAAGTATGACATAAAATACTTGCCGTTTATTAAAACCAAGCATATATTTTGTGTGATAGGGGCATAGCTCTATACTCCTCATTAAAAGTATGCGTGAACTGTGTGGAATTTCTATGCGGCGTTGTCCCGTTGACGCATGCGGGCAGCAAATCCCGCGGTTTATGTGACTGCATCAGAGTTGCCAATTTGTTGATGCGTTTCCGCGGCAGCTAACGAGACAGCTGGTGTTGGGAGGCGATTTATAGGTACACACCTGGCGGCGCGCTGCTCCTTACAGTTATTTATATGAGACGCTAACTAGCGCCCTGGGTTTACAGCATTGCGTAGTTTGATTCGGTAGTCGTTTGGACGCATAGTTGTAAACAATACTATATATCTATAACTATAACATCTATAATACTTACTGGAATAAGCGGTGTCACTATAATTAAGGGTTCCAACGACTATATTGTATCACTGTGTATATATAGTTTTCCTAGAGTAGTCATATTAAAATGATGATGTATTTGACTGTCACTCGCAACTTGGACTGTCACTATTGACGCAGTATACTACGACTAATAATGTGGACTACAACTATTAATATGGGCTACGAATGTTAATATGAACGACAACTATTAATGTGGACTACAACTATTAATGCGACTATTGTAATCATCACGTAATGTACTACGACTAGTAATGTGAACAACGACTATTACATTTATGACTTAGTGAACTACGAGTAGTAATGTGAACTACGACTATTGCAATGGTAACGTAGTGGACTACGACTAGTAGTATGGTCTACGATTATTGCGATTATGACGTAGTGGACTACGATTATTTTTATAGTATACCATTATTGCAATAATGACGTAGCGGTCTATGACTAGCAATTACTGCGTAATAGCCGTTACTGCGTTCACCGTCCGCTGCGGCGACGGCACGTCCGGAGCTCGTTTTACTGCGACACACCGATATTAATATAATTCCGAACATCGCAAATCGAACGCGCGGCATGTAGGCACCGCCGATGTTCTAAATCTTGTTAATGCTCCGCCTGGGAGCAGGCCTGACATAAATACGTGCGATATGTTGCTGTACTGTTACATCTAGTCGAAAACGGAAAACGGTACAGCTGTATATCATTTGAGGCAAGTACCTACTAGCTTATACGACGGTTTCCTTTCGCGACGTGAAAGATCGATAAAACACTGTATTTTCCTTGAAACTGGTGTCGTGCGACTATGTCGTAATAGCGGCACATTTCTACAAGTACCGTTTTGATATGTTTCTATGTCAATGGTGTCCACAAAAAGGGTAACTTTTATGCATTTAATAATATTTATACATTGGACGGAGGTAATTTTTCCATCAGGACCACAGCAACTGTCAAAGTGTTAACAAAGCGGCAGGTCCCGCGCAGATGGCGACAAGTGGGCGTTCTGTGGTTGTGTCATTACACCCCATGGTGGCAGTATTGTTCGACGCGATTGTGCGCCGGCGCAGCGCGCGCCCGCCGCGAACTACGAACAATACGATACTCATTGCGCTAGGGGCACCATAAATATACAGTCAGTGGAGATTTTTCCATAAAACATTAAGATATCTGTCACGACACACATTTGGTCACAGTGTGGATTTCCTTATCGATATCGTATTCAAATCTTTAGTCATCAAAAAGTGCATAAAGTGACGCATTGGCCGTTCATGGTGTTATTACGTCATTCGGCTACCAAGTCGTCGGTTCCCTGTACGATTTTTCATCGAATAGAAATCTGAATCTGTATATTGGAAGTGAATGTCCTTATTTTGACATATTCCTGTAATATACTATTATTTGAAGACACTACGCACTTATTTATTATAAGAGAACCAAAATTCAAGTGCATAAAAGGAAGTTTATTATTCGTTTAGAACTCCTCCTTCCTCCAAATAAGTGCAGTGAGAGAAGAACTTCAGAGCCAACAAGCCATTCTTGACTCCCTTCTTTGTCTGCTTTAAATGGTAAAATTAGAATGTATTACGATGTTAACTAATGATTTACATTACCATTTTACCTTTTACCTTACGACATAATTTACTAGCTGAGTGGAATATCCTGGTAATTGATGCAGAGTGAACCCACTACTGTCCCTAGAGATTAAGCATTGTGCACAAAAACCCCTGCAGATGGGCGGACAATTTGCGAAAACATTACTACCCTTGCGCACATCTCGCAATATGTTGGGGTTTTTATTCGCAATTACGTCTTATTGTCGTGGGAATTATTCAAGTACCTACTTGAAATATTTGATTAACTGTTATGTTCATAATTTTAATTACCGACCATCCAATTAGTTGTGTTATATTTGTGTTATATGAAGTAGAACGTAATATCATGCCTGTAATGCCTGAAGAGGTAGGCAGAGGAATGCAGAACACTCCCACGTTTCACCGTTTACGTTCCACTATGGAATAGGTGGTGAGCCTATTGCCATGCATCGGGCGCATATCTAGACTCAGAACCACTACTAGAAAATCGAAATTAGAAAATTTTGTAGTGTTCGACCCGGGAACCCGGGACCTCCGGATCGGCAGTCGCACTTGCAACAAACACGACCAACGAGGCAGTCAAGGAAGCGACTAAATAATAATGCATTCAGGATACCGTAGTCTAGCTGTTCACTTCGTATTAAGGAAATAGTATTCTGAGAATTGATGTGGACGTTAAAAGGTTTTCAAAGTTAATAATAGGTACTGGTAGGTGTTTCGCAAGGTGCAGTTTGGGACTCTTTGTATTCCTCTCTTACATTGATGATTTACGGTATTTTTAAAATAATCCGCAAATAGACTAATGCGATGTAAGCGAGACTTTCTTAAAAGGTATAAAATAATAGATGTACTCCGTAGTCAAACAACAAACATAGTTTCTTATGCTTAATATAAGACAAGTCAACTCAAGCCCGTAAATGCCTTTCACGCATTCTATTTAGTTAATTTCATCTAAAGTGCAAGATACTACACTACACAAGAGATCTGAACAGTTAGCGTAAGAGTGAGTCGTCATGCGGTAACATACATGTTATGAGTGAAAGCCAATTTTCTCCACATGCCAATGGCTCGTAGCGTGACGCTGGCGATGTCTTCTAAACAAGATTCCCGTTACCCAAGTCTCGCGTGCTGATCGTTCGACTAGTACTGTTTTAATACGACCGGACGGCGAATACTGATTGAAAATAAAGTGAAAAATATAAACAGTTTATTCTGGCAGTTATTGTTATGAGCATAATAAACAATTTTGTAAAAACCAATAATAAGAAAAATGTGTGAGATATTTAAACAATAAAAATTACAATAAATGTAATTACGTAAGTTCTTGGACGTATATGGGCATATTCAGTCTATATATAACAGACAAGTACTACTGCTAATTTGGGTCAGAGAAATATATAGGAAGGTGTATCTGCTGCAGTTGCCAATAAGAATCTGATATTAATTAACTCATGCAAACATGTCTATCGATATTCGTAATTTGCCCTCAGCCTATAACAGATCTGTTTTTTATATTATCTACATGCTCGAATTAAATTACAATCACACTATGGCGGACGAAAATTGCTGTTTTTACTATATGGCTCGTATTTTTAAACTTTTTTCTTTCCATAAAAACCTTCCTCAGCCGTCATAACATACAAGGAAAAAGAAATCAGCCAAAGCCGTTCTCGAGTTCTGCGCTTAGCAACACATTTAGCGATTCATTTTTATTTATTAATTTTAAATTTTAATTTAATGTTAACTATAGTAATATACCTTTTAAATCAACGTTAATAATTATATGAAATCAATTTGTTAAAGTTTAAGTATAAACAAAAACATGTCTGTCCATAATTACCCTTAGCTCTTGGTGTAAATATGGACCAGAGCTGATTCAAGTTCATGAGAAGATTTTGATGCAAAAAATATCATCAAAACTAACAAAAGGGACTTTAAATTTATCATGGTCCACTGGAAAAATAATCCCGCGGACTTGAAACCATTTATAGCTTTGTAAGTACTAACATATTATAACATTACGCCTGTCATCCCCGACATTATTTCAAACGTTCCTTCGCGGCGCATACATTCGGATAAGCGTTTTTCAACGTATTGTTTCACCTTTTGAGTAGGTACCTATAAGTATGCAAAATATTATAGTACCTATATATTACCATTGGAGCTTTAAGTAAGCTCTGAAAAATGTATCTGCAATGTATCCGTAATCCAGTACGGGACCGTAAAATTGTAAAGGCAAGTGAAATATTCACGAGACGATTATATCTCTCGTCTGAGTTTCGGTTAATAAGTTGATCGCCTTGTTTATTTTGTCTCATTATCATTATCACCAAACCATTTGAAGTTTCACTATTGGACACGGGCCCCCTCTCAGTATTAAAGTGATTAAGGCCATAGCTTACCAGGATGGCCAAGTGCGAGGTGGCAATTATTTTTATTTTGTCTGCGTCTATGTCAATTAACTTTCCCTAAACGTTTTCCCTTCCACTATCTTAACTTACGTAATTACGTTACGAATTATTCTAATGGAAAAACTGTTAACAGTATTAATATTATCTATACATTTTAATGGCTACTCTTGTCTTTTTCATATTTTTATGAGAATTACTGTTTTTTCTTTATTACTCTCCATTGATACTTCATTTATTTCTACGTTACGTTTAACAAAACAAACCAGATCAGTACAAACAATAGCGGGGGTTAAGCTTGTTCTAGTATGTTATACCTACTATACTCGTAGCATGCATGCGCGAGCATGAAATTCACGCTATTGAACTCTACACATGCAAGCCTCTAGAATTTGAGATTCGCGATAAATGCGGCAATCACGGACGGTTGCGCGAACCAATCAGCGTGACCCGTGGACTCTGTTTTACATAAAGCGCACTCGGACACACAGCGACGAGTCACATAAACCTCGTTAATGGGGCCGGTAAATAGTGCCAAACGTTTCCGTTAACGAACAGCTCATTGAAACACCTTCACAATGAGGCTGCTAATATATTCAGCTCGGTTCGTGTAACACACGACGTTAGGGCGACGCAACTAATGCGGCTTGTGGCGACTAACGCCGCGTCGCGGTCGTCAATCGCTCCGAGCGCAATAGTTCGCGGCGAGGTGACACTGACTCGCGTTACCGGGATAACAGGAATAATATAGCCTACAGTAAGTAAGTATATTCATTAAAATTACTATTAGTCCTCACTAAGAGTAAATCGAACAATATATTAATGATGATCTGTAATGTGGATATCTATCGTAAATGAATGATTATTGAGGTTATAAAATGTTGAATAGATAACGAAATTGGTATTCATATTATTCATGATTCTCATATGAAATTATGGTAACCAATTATGAATTTTACTTTAACAATCCCCTAATTAGGCTTATCGCTTAAGTTTTTAGTTTAATGTGAAATGCATACATATGTTAATTACGCATCATTCAATCACATACTCGTATAGCAAACGCATTGAGTGATCAGTTTGCATAAAGTGACAAGAGAATTTGAATGGAATTGTTATTCACTTTTCATGAAGAAATCTGCAACGATATAAACGGATCTTCAGATGCAGCCCTTGTTCCAGTGCCAAGGAGCCTTACGCTGGACGCGAGTGCCATTTCACTATTAGATCAGCAAATCGAGTCGTTTGTCTGTCATGCTAGCGACACGGACGAATTAACCGACGCGACGGAGTTATTGCAACTCTGGCGCGTCCGGAAGCGTAAAGGAGTTCGTTGTTGAGCACATTAACATTTTATTCAAAGCGTGTGTACATCGTTAAATTTATCCATCGAATATCGTATGAGCTCCACCTTCACCCTTACACGCTATCCTGCTTCTTATTATGAGCCTAATATTCGTGTACTTATGAATATATGTACGTATATTATGCAGATATATTTATTATGTTAAGACGTCTCATATACACTTGAATGCATGTTACGTTAGTGATAGTGGACATGTTATTTAAAGCTGGATCAAAATTATAGATGAAGAATTGACGTTGCGTTGATTTTTAGACGTAATTTCTGGAATTGTAATAAGCAATTAGTATTGTATTTAATACTCTTGAGTAAGGTAGACAAGAAATGTTTATTCGCAGGCTCAACTTCATTAAAATTGTATCGTTAAAATAAAACACATACAATGTTTTGGCCTTGCAAATAAATGCTTAATATAAATCATATAACTGGTTTTTAAGATTGAAAGACACAATATGTAGGTGAGCTGGCTGCAGATGCTGTATATGTTGATAAACAGAAAAAGATCTATAAATTTTAATAATATTCAACAATATAATAAATACAAATACATTGCGTAAACATAAGAGTTTCAATTTAGCTCCATCTTAGTCCACGTCTCCCCCTCGAACTCTCTGACTAAACATGATTGACAACACAATATAAATGTCATCATAAATCACATAAGCTTGCAAGCGTATTATAAAGAAACGTAATAAAAACATTTTGATTTCCAAACGCTGATACCGATCAAAGCACGAGCCGTTAATCCTCGAGCGGTTGCGCGGAGGATTAATAAATGGCGCGGAATAATAGAAAATGTAATACGAGCATACGCTATCCGGGAGATTCATTTATCGCTCACCTTTAATAAATAACGATACGGGGCCCTGAGTAATGAGGGAGGAATGTATCGTGATCGGGATTACGGTGCTGGTGATAAAAAAAAATCAGCAACACGACGCGCGCAGGTAGGCTGAATAACTCGACCCAGTGGACTCCATCACGGCCGTTTTCTCCTTTCTTCAAAATTAGCCACAAAACATTTTAATAAACAATTACTTTTAAGTAGTAATGTTATGGACCCCATCTCACTTTAACGGATCGCAACAAAACTCATCGACGGACGTTTTAATTAAGGATGAGGGTTTATCGGGGTGGGGAGGGTGGTGTTTTATCTTTGTTTAATACGACGGAAGATTAAGAACAGTCGTTGTTTTTTGTCGAAGTCGGATTATTCCAGCAATGTGACTGGGAGCGGAACTGTCGCCGCCGCCGGTGACCTGCAGGCTCGAATTATTGTGTGGGCAATAAAGTTTATCACTGAGACAAGAATAATTGGATGGATACTTTGTATAAATATATTACACATCTGCTTTACATATAGCTACCATAAGTATTATTTCGAAACATGTTTCTACATTCTACGAAATACTCAAGCAAGCATCGATAAGATTGAGAACGTCTAATTAAAGTCGAACAAATTAGCTCTTAATTTACCTAATTAATATCTTTAAGAGGTATGTACAAGCCGCTCAACATTCAGTTTTAATTTGTATAAACGACGGCATCACGAGCGCTCTCGCTGAATAAATTAAAGAGTCTCATTACAACGCAGAGTGTATCGATGCATCAGCGATGCGATCGTTTTGCTCGACGTGTGCGCTGTGCTGCGGGAGTTTTTGATAAAATGAGCAACATTCCTCAAGTCTCCGCCGCGACTCGTGATCGTCGTGATTCACTGTAGCTTTGTCTTTGTAAAAGAAAAAAACAATGTCTCAACCTAGGATACTTTGTACTCGGGGTCGGCAGATCGCCATATGAACACGAAATTCGCCGACAACCGAATGGCAGCAGAATTCTGCTCGGGTCAATAAATTTCACTTAAATATGAACGATATACAAATATAGATAATGAAATGTATTCCAATAATCTATAACTTCTGTACGTATTAAGTGATATTTATTACACATGTCCTTTATGCAAAACGGCGACAAAACCAAAATGTAAAATTCTTTATCTGTCGTGGAAGGAACAAGTCGATACGTGCCGCGAATACTGTGTATCTATATATTAATAAACCAATATGTATATCGAGAGATATTCCGCAACATCTGACTGCTTTCTAATTCAAATAACTTAGTATAAGTCAAAGCGAGTCAAAATATGTTGGTTGACCTATTAATAGCAACATTATCGGCGGCGCAGATCCACTCCGCTGAATGAAGCGACGCGGCCGAGCGCGAGTTTATCATGAGTTTACCGCTGTGTGCTGTGACTCGCATGGGAACGAGCCGATTTTATTTCGCTCGCGTTCTCCGCGAAACCTCGCAATATATCTCGCAGCGGGCGCTCGCAACTTTCTGCCGAAAATACTAACCGCGCACCGAAAGGCCCCAACCGCGCACCGCCTCGCCCCACAATACGTCTTCGGGGTTCAACCTAAAGTTCACATTCAGACGTGCGTGTAAATGACTAATGGTCGTGTAAATTTTCCCCTTTATTTTGACAAATAGCGGTGCGGTTGCTGTGTAGCCGCTTTACCATAATGAGGTTAATCCTGCTCGCAGTGAGGTCAGATTGAAATTCCCGGCAACGGTACGGGGAAATTGAACGAGCGACGCGAATTTCCGAATGTTTCTGGAAAGCGATGAGTTCATTATGATGAGCCATCATCAACCATATTACGCGCCATATTTGTGAATTCGCCCACCGTAACCGACCGCACGTTAGATGAACCTCGCAGGTTCCATTACGATTTAGCGGCAACCATGATTAAAGGCTCAGCTAACTCAATCTTCAGGTAGCTTTCCAATCCTGTGTTTGATGGATGCATGTAAATTACCAATTGTAGTATTATACTTCCTAGTAGGCCTTAAATTATTTATCGTTTATAATGCTAATATTATTCTTAAACTTCAATAACTGTTACCACCTTTATGATTTGTTTGTATAATTTTAACATAAAACTAAAGTAATTTTACATGCACATTCACACTCGTTCCACGTTTGCACGTACAGTCATCACGAAAACATAACATCCATGTACTATAAGTCAATAAGAGCGTTAAAAAATCGCTAATTGCTTAGCACACTGAGGGTCAAAACATTACGACGCGACGTGGTCGCAGAGACTAACGGTAGGTTGTACGATTACGTCGCGCTCACTAATCCCGTGGTGAAGTGACAAAGATCAGGGAGATACGCATTTACATTAGGGAGAACCCGTGGAGCAAAATTTTTATCAGTTGCACACAACGAATGTGGGTAATGTGACATAAGAGGGAGGTGTGGGCGGCGATAACGCCGTGGCGCTGGTATCAGACGTCCGTTGCAATTCGGGACGTCCACAGTGAAATTGGAAACAAAATGATTGTGTAACAGTTGTGCTTAGTAACAAGGATACAGTTTTATTCATGTACAAATTGACTGCCTCGTTGGTCGTGCTGGTTGCGAGTGCGACTGCCGAACGGGAGGTCCTGGGTGTGATTCCCGGGTCGGGCACTACTAAATTTTCTAATTTAGATTTTCTAGTAGTGGCTCGGAGTCTGGATATGTGCCCGG
>DWFO01003442.1:0-12310 GCA_018246595.1 Mimoniades nurscia nurscia | reverse complement strand
CTACGTGGAATGGAACGGGCATTGGATTCACGTGTTCAGGCCAGATGTGGAGTGTACTAATGGAATCATTCATGTCATAGATGAACCCTTTGTACTCGAGAGCGATATCAGAGCCACCGGCAGCGCTGACAGAATCCACACTGTATATACATTCTTCATGTTTATCATTTCCATCGTTTTTGTTAAAATTTTGCAAAACTAAATTGTAAAATAATTGTCGCTATTCCGGTGATGGTTTTTGCAGTTAAACATAAACTGCAAAAATTATAAATCCAACTTACAATGTTGTAGCGTAGCTAACGAATTGTGAATGTCGTGGTTAAAGGCAAGTGCTAGTACATGGAGTAAAGCTTACATTTAATCGTACGAAATGTTAATAAAATATCACAGTTGCGTCCTCCACTTTATCATTTATTCTTATCATACTTCAATATTCCGTATTTGCTGATTAATATGAGTAACATTGCCATCAAATTACGCGATGACAATGATAGGCGAGCGTTATTCTTCTTACTTTTGCTTAATGGAAATACATTTTATCATAATGATGAAGACGATTCGATATTCTCTTATAGCCTAAAGTATAAATGATTATATATACATATATGATGTCGTTATTATATGACGCGTACAATGAGAACGCGAGCGATTCATGATTGATTCGTCGTCGTTATTATTCATTGAACAATAATCCCGCGGGATACGAGTGTGTGGAAACGGGAAATGTTCACCCACGTCGAATGACGCGGAATAATTAGTTGGATGTTTCATTACACGCGCGTTAAAGCTTGAGTTATATTAGAACGGAATACGGCAATTAATACATGCCAAGATTGATGGTCCAGTTGTCAAACTGAAGCTCAACATAACATTTTCCATACACCATTGTATATATCTATCCATTTAATTCGGCGTACCATGAAAATTAATGTTTCAGAAAACTGTTCGCGCTTTATTGGTAAAAGCAAAAATAGAGTGCACCAAAGTTTCATATTGATATTCGGTGATATTATGTCTGTCGGCAATGTTGTTCATTTTTTAACTACATTTTTACAACCTGCCAGATCTTTCAATACGAATTTTAATTGAGCCATGACGTGGTTTGTACTCTTAATTTTGGATAAAACTTTTATGTTTTCAATGCAGGTATAAATCAACTCGTATTCTTCGATTGTCAGTATAAAATTAGCGAACGTTATGTCTATTAGTTTACAAGCAAAGACGTTATTACCAACACAAGTCTATATATTATGTAATATATTTCAGGGCATTTGGAATTTTATAGATTTTAGTTTGCTCATTCGCTGAAACAGAAAATGTAATGCTGTGGTTACATACATATTTTTTGCCGCCAATGATAGCCAGTTGTAAATTTTGTTGTATGCTTTATAAACCGAATTTAAAGTTTTTAAACAATTCTAAATGCAACTATTTCCTTTCAAAAGCTAATTAAAGTAGCTAAGTTATTAGATAGTTACCAATATATTATTTGGTTATATATTATTTGTTTAGATTCTTAAGATTTCTTTTTTTTTCCGAGAAAGCAAATAATTAAATATCTCACTGCCAGTGATTTCCAAATTCGGTAAATCATAGTTACTTAGGTTTAATTTCTTAAAACATTTATAAAGTACTTGCGGTTTTTGCTATGAAATATATCCAGTTTTGATATATTACGATATTAGGCGTTAATGGCATGGTTAGTTAAGGGAACGAGTATTCATATTATAATGGGAAATCATTCGTATGAATTATTATGTAAATGTGCTAGTAGGATTTAATATTGATCTTAAAACATATGCAATAATTATATTAATATTATTAATAAATAATCCAGTACACGTCTGACACAATATCGTTTGTAGCTTTTAATACTTTCACAATATTCGTGTCATAAAAAAAAACTAGGTACAAGAATAGGCTTTTTAAAAATTGTTTGGTATTTTATCGTTCATAATTTTTCAAGTATAATATTCATAATGTGTTATGGTGTGCCTTTTATATTCTCATTTAAAGCGTAAAACAATCTCCGAATGAGTTATATTTGTAATGTTTTAGCTTCTTAAAAGAACATTCCATATAATATATTAATTAAAATATATTTTAAAGTATATAAGTATTTAAAATGTATAGCGGTTACCTATTTGAAAAGTATTTAAATTCATTGATATTTGAATAAAGATCTTTTGATATTTCAGAGAAATTTGTATTGTACGTTTTTAATAGAATCCTCTTAGTTTAAATCGTGTATTTCTTATATGGAAGATGACTTTAAATGATAGTATTTATTGATGGTGTTTCTAAATGAAAGGATATTATAATTTTAATTGTATATATAGGAATGAACGTGCTTATAAGTTACGGTACATTTTTGCGACTGTCGAGAATATTCTTTAAGTACATGTAAATATTTTATGATAAGTTATTAGTGTTGGTTATAGTTTATTAACGATTACTTAAAAGCGACTGAACGTTTATGAACAGAATGTCTCATTCTTGCATCACTGTATTGAAAACTCATTTGGAACGGTGTGATGTTTACCTACGCTCGAGCTTTAGCGTGTACCTCAGTTTTTCGAAGACAGTATTTAATATATTCTTAATCATTTACCGCATCCTACAATATGACTGGTTTTATACAAGTGTTTCGAGGTACAGTTAAATTCAGCATATTGTTTCATATTGTCTGTTACTTATTAAAACAATGTCTATTCCTTGGTTACTGTTGCGAGATCGCTTTACAACTACTTAATTGTCTAGATATAAGTGGGTCTGTACCAAAGTTATCCGCTATACATGTCATAATGCGCTAGGTAAGTTTTAACTTTACAATAGATGTTCGATGTAGTCCATTAATCCCGATAGCTTTCCCATTTTAAAATTCATATTAGACTTTAAATTGTATTGTTTAAATTTTAGGATATACGGGAGGTCAAGACCCCATGACAATATCATTTTGACCAAATATTAAGCCAAATGTTTGGTTTAGTGCGTGACATTGAGATTCCATTAATTAGCGAATGTATTCCCAAGTTATTGTCAAATTAATTAATTAATGATAAACGATGTATGTGTTTACTGAATAAAGAATTTAAATAAATATAACCGAATTTATATTTCTCGAAGCTTCTTCCTGATATACGAAGTCCTGTTTCATATGTAAAATGGAGGTTAGTGTAATATGTAAACTAGTTAATTTTATAGAGGTTTATGAGTTACGTTTTACGACTTTACATTTCGACATTCGACATTTTCCCTATCGACCAACAACGGCCCCTGTAGCCAAGCGGGCGAGGGCATGCAATAAAAATATACACCACACGGCTTAATACCGCTTATTATTTTATAAATTTGTAATAAATTTCATAACTTTCTACGAAACTTTCAATGAGTGATCAACGATTAGAGTGTTTTGTGGAGGTGAAGAATGAAAATAACATAAATATCTCGGTTGTACTTCTCCAAAGGGGTAGGCAGAACAGTGTAGTACTCTCACGTTTTATCGGCTACGTTATATGTACATACCTCCCATGGAATAGGGCGTGATCCTATGCTATATAACGGCTCCAAAGTCAGACTCTGGGCTACTACTGGGTATTACAAGCTAGAATGGTCCAATACTACTTTGCCCGAACCGGTAATCGAACCCAGAACCTCTCGTTAAGCGGTTCTGCTTGCAAGCATTAGGCCGGTATCCACCAAAGCGGAGAGAAGAGGAGACGAGAGATGTGCTGCAAAGTCGGTAGGTTATTTCCACGAAATTAGACTAGACCAACGAGACAGTCGTGAATAAATAATGAATTAATAAAGATTCCATGTAAAGTATAATGTAAAGATACCATTATTTTATATCTGCAATTATGATTATTGAAATTTTTAATCCAGGTAATCGAAAATATAAGAATATCATTAATAGTGCTAACCTCAACTTAGGCGCTGTCGGCGAGAGATTATAGAGAAGAAGCTCGGATAGGTCTGGAACTAATCGGTCTATCCCGCAAAAACATGTGAATTAAGCCGGTAGGTATATAATCTTATAAACTTATTAAGCAAAGCTTATACTTATCACTTAACTATTTTCTACTAAACAATTAACTGTGATGGATATCGGAATTATAAAGAAAAAATGACATCTTTCCCATGTCATATTTTGTGCTTTCATTTCAATGGGAGATTGTGTTATTAACATGTATTTATTCTAGTATTATTTTTCTTAAGATAAAAACCTAGCGCTATTTATATCTTGTTAACATATTTGTTTCATCTTATGCTTGAGCGAAATGTAACGCAGCCACAACGTCGAGACATCTACATAACGACGAGTAAGATAATCTCGTAAGGCTAGGCAGCCTCGATCCTAGGTAACCTTTTTGCCTCTCGCACATGACCGGTCGTGAAAGCTAGTTCGCAGCAGAATAACAATAATATTTTGGATACTGTACTAAACGTTACTTCACGCCTGTAATCCCCGAAGAGGTAGGCAGAGGAATACAGAACACTCCCACGTTTCACCGGTTGCGTTTACGTCCCACTATGGAATAGGTGGTGAGCCTATTGCCATGCATCGGGCACATATCCAAACTCTGAACCAGTACTAGAAAATCTAAAAACGAAATCTAAAATCTAAAAATATAAAAACAAATAAAAAAAAAGAAATAAATTAAATAATAATATATTCTAAGCTCACACTAACATAAAAAAATACGGCAACTTAACTGACCGAAGCTTAGCGGTTGAAATCAGATCAAAACATTTTGTTTTGCAAATCCAGAATACGAGAATCCTTGACCTGTCACAATAAAAACTAAAACCGACCAATAACGGTCTTGCGGTTAGCACGCTAATATGTATATACACCGCAAGAAATAACAAGCAAATATTTGAAATGACAACATTTGTATAAACATACGTAACCAAACATTATTGGCTACAATGGGATTTCCTTGGCCGGTGCAATTAAATTAAAATATTTACCATAATCTCTCTACTATGACATGTTCAATATCAACAAACGTATTAAAACTCCGCCATAAATAGAGTTTAAAGCGAGTCGAAAATGGAACTATATTAAAGTGATATTGTATTTAGAAATCGTTCTCTCACTTTGATATTGACCCGTCGTTGGTGCAGTGGTTAGTGAACCTGACTGTTGCGCTGGAGGTCGTGGGTTCGATTCCCACCAAGAATGAATACTTGTGTGATGAGTACAAGTATTTGTTCTGTGTTTGGGTGTATATATTTATATGTACTCGTATACGTATATGTAGTTTATTAACCATCTATAGTTATCATACTCTTATGAAGCTTACTTTGTGATCTGATGGCCGTGTGTGGAGATGTCTCAAGATATTATTATGATTATTGTATTTCATGTGCTTATAAGTTTTCGTACTTAAATTGCTTAAAAAAATATATTTTTTGTTCATGATTAAAAACTGCCTGGTTGGTCGTGTTGGTTGCAAGTGAGACTGCCGAACCGGAAGTCCCTGGTTTGATTCCCGGGTCGGGCACTAACAAATTTTCTAATTTAGATTTTCTAGTAGTGGCTCGTAGTCTGGATATTTGTCCGGTGCATGGCAATAGGCTCACCACCTATTCCATCGTGGGACTTAACCGTAAGTGGTGAAAAGTGGCAGTGTTCTACGTTCCTTTGCCTACCTCTTCGGGGATGACAGGCGTGATGTTACTTTTAACTAAAAACGCGCCTGCATACTTTCGCTTCGCTGTCTCTTTACTAAGTTATTTACTGGAATAAATTAGCGATTTTCAAGTTTGAAGGAACTTATCCAAAATGATTAAATAAATTTTGATAGTAACTCATAGGATGTAATTTTCGAGAAATAATTCTAATACTTCTAGTGCCTAGAAAGGATATCTGTTTATATGCTAGAAGATCGAAATTAGCTGTAAATGTAGTATGTTATTTGTTCTAATTACCGTAATTAGTCAACTTACAGATCCTGGTATACTAAAATAATCTATATCATTATAATTCTTAGAAAAATCGCAATATGGGACAATATAAAAAAATATATTAAAGCGCTTGAATCCTTTGTATCCACAGATTATTATAATAGCACATAAAAATGAACAAGTGGAATTTATGTATCACAAGTGTAAAAAATTTAAAAACAAAACTGACAGGTCGTAAAAAAGCTGTAATAGAGGAGGTGCACGACCGAATAAATACGATTGATATTTTGCATCGATTTGTACATTCCTAGACGACAATAAAAGCAAAAATACTTTTAATATGTTATTTTGTATTTGAATGGATTAGACAAAACTTGATATGTAAATAGTGAAATGCTCGAGGATCTGCGTAGTTGGTAGCCATGTTCGTGTGTCTATATTTGAAAAGTATTCATTTGTTTGGTACCTATAATGTTCGAGAACGATTTCAAGAAGGAAAAATAAACTGTCAGCTAGATTTTTTGTACTATAGTTGTGTTGAACTGATTACACTGATTACTAAAGGATGCTATGATTACATGAAAAACCATTTTTTTAATGGTTTTTATACTTTTAAGTGCTACTAAATATGTAACCACCACAGGGAACAGTCGTTATTCTAAGAAAAACAAATTCTGGATAATAAAACGTGGAACGCTTAAATATTAGTAGCACGAAGAGCATTCTCTAATAAATTTTATGGACAAATGCCCTGGATTCCTGGATTATAGTCTACATATGTTGTGACAGTCGACATGAAAGAAGTCACGAGAAAAACTAGAGTTCCGAAAATATTACGCACCTAGCCACTTGGATACAACGAGGTCGATGCTCCGTAGTTTTTATTTTGCACAGTTTTTATTGCCAATTTTTTGTTTGTTAACTGGACAGTTTAAACATAATGTGTCTATAAACTGACACTGGCGCCGGGAGATTATCTGGCCAATGACATAATAATAAATGTGTAAACATCGTAATTTATGTTCGGATGGAATTTATATTCTGGTACTCACATAAGAACTAGAATTTGTTTTAACACAAGCTTGCATATCATTGTGCCATAAAGGATTAACCATCTTTATGTCGCCATGATAGCTTAGTGGGCATTGATTACCTACAGATGTCCACTTCGACGGATCTCGCGTTCCTTTTATAGGCGTGCACTTCTGATTTTGTGCAGTTGTGTACGACTGTACGATATTAAAAGCAAATGACAATCGATCTAATAATAAAGGAAACATCGAGATGTAGTGTACATCCTGACAGTTTCATTCTTTCCTTTTCTCGTGAAATCTTCCACTGTAACAGAATATTGTTTATGTGGGCTTACAGAAAGAGGGCTTTATATGTTGGGATCAATTCCTGCTAACGTTAAGTCGAAAGTTGCAAAGGAAATGACTTGATTCATAAAGGTCTATTCTACTTTTTTATATAAAAAGAGATGATAAAAATTCAAGCCAAACCTTTAAACACATTTCAATATTCAAGTTTCGAATATTTAATTTATATTGGTCTATATTCGAATTTATTTATAATTATAGTCCATGGCTAGAGCGAAGTGGTTGTATTGATAAATACGCGTCATCATTTACACGCCTTTCATATTTATAATCTGTGACATCAGCCGTGAGGCATAAAATTTATACCGAAGTAAAATTCACCCCATCAATATGCAAATATCCTTGTTAGAATTTAAATTAAATCGTTATCATAGAGCATAGCGTTAGATTAAACAAATAACGAGAATTATAAACAGTCTATGTTTACGAGAATAATATTTTTATCTGTACCTAATATCTAGGTAATATTTTCATCGCTGTTCTTGTTCTATTTTCACATATTATTGTAGGCGGGCTTTGAATGTGTTTTGTTTTTAATCGACATCAAACGAGGATCTTATCACGTCTCTCGTCTATGGTCGGAATTTGTTTGTTTTATTAGAAATAGGGTCAAGATTGTCTATAACACAACTCTTGTTTCATTTCAAACGACCGCATCCTACCGCATCAAGGAGCCCTTAGTTCTTTACTCACCATTGAATTTCGTGCTAAAACGTGGATTCGGTGGCTTTGCAAAAACATTTGCATATTGACAATTTTTATTCATCGTGATCTACTGTAGAGAGACTCCCAGAGCTATCGTCTCAATATAATAATATATAGACTGCTTCGTTGGTTGTGTAGGATGCAAACGTGACTGCCGATCGAGAAGTCCTAGGTGCAAATTCCGGTCAGACACTATTTAATTTTTCTAAATTAGATTTTCCAGTAGTCGTTCGGAGTCTGTAATAAATATGTGTCCGGTGTATGGCAATAGGTTTCCCGTAAATGCATATATTCCATTGTGGGACGTAAACGTATTTGGTGTAACGTGGGAGTGTACTGCATTCCTCTGCTTATCTTTTCCGGAATTTCAGGCGTGATGTTACATTTATTTATATATAAAATATACATATTTTAAATTACTGACATGTTCAATATTATGGGTAGTTAAGGTCTTTTTTCGATAAAACTCTATTGTTAATGAAAAGACAAATTGCTTACACAAAAAGATAAGGTTGATTACATTTCAATTTAACTTTATTGAGCTGAAACATAAACGATTCAGTTTTCACAGTGGATTCCCATTGTCGTGCGCAGTAGGAATGGCACGCGAAGGCCATGGCAACACCGTAATAAATGCCTCTCGTCTTACGGTTATCACCGCGAGGCTCAATTACGTACACGGCTTAGCACAGAAATTTCTTATGTCAATATTATGTTTTGAAACTTGCGCGCCAGACTGATGGTTTACAATGCGGACGTCTCGTTGAAGTTCACGATTAAAATTACTTAGCTTTTTTTAATTATTAGAAAAATAGATTCTGTGCGTGAGATTTTTTAAACAACATTTGAAATGCTGGGTACATGAAATATTTTTTAAATATCTTGATTGATTCACTATTTCTATATAAGGGTTTCTACGCGAAGGATGTCCTTCGAACAACTCTGGAGACAGTACATATTTATATAATCGTCATCATGATAATCCCTTATGACGTTCCACTGTTCTAGTAGGTTCCATTTTTCTCGGAATGAGAAGATTCAAAGCCATCGTCTGCCGCGCTGACCAAGTGCGAATGGATAGACTTCAGACGCCTAAGAAAACTCTTTTATGTAATATGTAGGTCAAGTGCGACATACGAGTATTAGCTTTGTTTGGGAATTCATATGATTTATTTTATTTATTCTCCTAATCACTATATAAATTAAATACTTAAAAACGCGTATATAAACGGAACACGTGAGGTCTATATTTCGCAGTCGGTGTTCTCTGCTTACCCAGTGCGTCACGTGGTGTGTCTACATATACATATAATAATAAAGGTTTTTTCTCAGATCTACAACTAAATACCAGGACAACAGCTGTGCAAACCCTCGTGAGGGCGCATTGTCTGAAACGACCGTGAATTATTTGAACAAAGAATTCGAACAGCTTTTCTAATATTCAAAAAAGGAATATTTTCGTAACGGTAATTATTAACGGGTGGGTTTTAATTCTTACTAATATGGATAAATTATAAAATTTTGTATGGGAATAAATTAAAAGCGAATTTGTTGACTTGCCACGGTATTAATGTACAGTGCATATTCGTATAAATAATATGCGTTATCGGATCACATCGTAATCTCGTCATAGGACTTAGAAAATACTTCATACGAAAGTTAATGTCGTATTTTGGAATTTCTCCTTCAATGAAAGACTTCAACGAAACAAACTGATAAGAATAAAACATCCCTAAAGAGTGTTATAGAAACGTTGTCACCGATGACTAAATGATGTGAAAAAAGGTTAAACAAAACGATGGCTTATCGGGAACAATGAATGAGGGAAGTTCATCGCTCATTCCAAGGGCACCTCCAAGTATTCTAATGACAACCTTAGTGCCTTCGTAAAAATAATGAACTCGTCGCTGTTTAAGAAATTTCCGTCCGCAATGTGTTATCTTGTTATTTGATGTGTTATTCTGTTGTTACTGTGGGGTTCGAAATATAAAATTATATTTATTCGATGTGACGTTAAGGTAATCTTAACGAAACGGTTGACCACGTTGTTCTATAACCGCCATTTTGCTACTGAATTTGCCATTACAGGAGGTATTGTCTTGCCTTCTTTTAATTCGATAATGAAGCTAACGTATAAAATTAAAAAGAGAATAGAAAAGCGTACATGCTGCGTAATACGTTCTTATCTGGTCACAGAAGTCACAGCACAAAAAAAGCACAACCGACATTCTATTACATCAACTACTTTGCTTATCCACTAAAGCGGAATCAAATTATCTATGTACGTATAACTTGCAGAAATTAGTTAAGCAAACGGGATACTTACAGGCACATGGCGGAGCAAGAGACATTGGACTGACTCCGCAGATGGTGCGAGTGGAAGCGTATTCCTCGCGAATGCCAAGTTGATTTCTGCGCATTGTACTAACTTTCCGCGAACGATATCGTTCTGACTAGCACATAATGGGTTCACTGTCGCCTTGAAGTACGAATAAATCAACCGGCAGTAACGTTTCTGGTAAGCTCATAAAAGGCGTTTACCAGCCCATTGGTCTAGTGGGTTACTAAGCCGGAGATAAAAATAGTTCCATTCCCATGTGAGACATTTACTTAAAAATTTTATATGTGATTGAGTGAAAAATAGTTTATATGTATATGTACTGTATTTAGAGAGACTATAATTATTTACTCGTATGTTCATTACATATGTGCTTACCATGGTCTAGGCCTTACGCGTGACATGTTCCAGGTTATTTACTATTATTATTAGCTCCTTATAATTTCAATTAAAAATATCCAGAAGTGGCTCGGAGTCTGCATATGTGCCCGGTGTAGATACATCAACTATTCCATTCCATTCCATTCCATAGTGGTACGTAAACTTAACTGGTGAGTCATGAAAGTGTGCTACCTCTTTGGAGATTGCAGGCGTGATGTTACGTTATTTCTGAATTATTAACTTTCAATGCTGAATCACTACAAAAATCCTGCCTCTTTGTAACGGTGAAAGAATAAATAATCTATACTACAAGCTGTTTGCAAACTTTCTGGGACCAGTATATTGGTTTTTTAGGAGCAGATCATGATTTCTTAAACGTCTCTCAGATTATTGTCCAAATGGGTTTCGTCCAATCATATAGCAACCTTCAATCAGCAAGTCCCCAATAAACTTGGCATGCCAGTCATGGCTCAAACAGTCAATGGCGTCCACGAAGTAACCGTTAGAAATGAATTTACATGTAAAACGTAGGACAATGGCATCAGTGTTTTCAGCCAACATGTCCGCCGCCTTTGTGATTGTGAAACATGTGTGCATATGTAAATCGCAATATTGTTAACGCAAGAATATGTGTATTTAAATCATTCGTTACGGAATGATTCCGTTTTCCGGCATGGAAGGTTGGCATTCAGCCGTGAAAGGACCTAATGAAGTGGGAACTACGTCTAGATATGGACTGGCCAAAATGGCTTATATAAATTTAACAACCGTCCACAATGTAATGTTTTATATTTTCTATTGGGATATAAATTATTACGCGATTTAAAATATCTTATCTGTGCAAACGTTATCAGGGCGCCTTCATTTATCTCTGCTTGTTGACAATTTCAATTTTATATACATATTTTTAATCTGCAAGCAATGCTGTAAATTATGCATATCGCGCGCCTTAGATTGTCACAAATTGGCCTTGGATCTCGTGAGTGATCTTTGTGTGATTAGTAACGTGACCATCGGCTTATGTAAGTTAAAATGAGCTATATTATTATACTGAATTGATCCGATAACCTTTGGAGTACACATCTACACACACATTCTGGGGTGGAGACCTCATTTCGTACACGGAGCTTAGGACGCCCTCCAGTTGGAAGCAGTGACCGAATGGACCTCAGGACTGTTAATATCAATTAGTCCACCTACTACAAGTCGTTAATAAGATTATTAATATAAGCGTAGAGTACCTATATTTGAGTAAGTATACATTTAGCATTCAGCGCTTTTTACCTATCCAGTACGAGCATGGGGTGACCATGTTCCATTAATCATATTTTTGTATGAAAATGAACTGATTGAGTGGTATTGTTATATCTTAGCGTCAGGTGCCTTACGGAGCAGGCAGACAGCACGGAGTGTCAAATATCTCTATCCTTACAGATCTGCTGTGCTTCCTTCATATTCATCACTCTCTTCATACATGCAAGCAGGTTTTAGATACTTCTTACTCCCCCGTCAGTCAGGACTTGATTAGTACCTCTATCAATATGTAAGGGCGAAGTCGTAAACCGAAACTATTTACAATCGGCTCTGTTGTCCA
>DWFO01003441.1:0-12311 GCA_018246595.1 Mimoniades nurscia nurscia | reverse complement strand
TACGACATACATACTATTATTAAATTAATATATAATGAATAACGTAAATATGTTTGTTCGGATATCTATGGTAAAAACAGTTGTCTGCAGTATAATACTAACAATATATACGCGTGTATTGAATGTACGTGGCGCGGGGCCGGCAGCGATATCAGCACGCCGGCGACCGCGCGCGTGTTTACTGAACGATTGAGCCAATTGTCGCTGGCGACAGTAGCGCCACCATGCGTCTACGACGACCTGGGATTGTACTGAACACTTCCTAACTATACTGAGCTAACAATACATTGGCAATGTAAGTGTTCAAGACCGAGACAGCTCTATGGATCGCGTGTCTATGGCAAACGTTGTCGAGTACGTAGACACAAATATGTGGTCACTCCGCAAGTAGGTGCCTACTACATATTCATTTTCTAATATACGGTTAATTACCATAATATTTCTGCATAAGCGGATTAGTCGAATTTAATTATTTAATATGATGTAGTTGGCGGAAATATAAAAAAATATTTTACGTGTCCCAAGAGAACAATGGCCATACTGCTAGGTGGAGCGGCGCGGCGCCGGCGTGCGCACTCGCTCAGACAAATATTTAACAACCAGTCCGCTGTCCGTCAACACTTAACAGCTCACCGCGCGCCAACCTTCAAAAGAAGTGTTCCAAGAGAGGAAAACTGCCAACAAAGTATGATTTCTCAACAATAATCAAAGCTTCAACAGTTGAACACCTTCCGCCTTTAAAAAGTTTACGCGATATTCATTATATTAGCTTTCTTCATGCCAAAAAATCCTCTACCTTGAACATTTAGAATAACACGTTGCTTAAAAAGTATAATGTAAATAAAGACAAAAGTTGGGACGCGTATACGACTACCTCAAATGGCAGACCAGATAAAGTATATCAAGTATAATAACAATAACATATACATATATAGATAAATAAGAACGCCATCAAAACACAAAAGGAAATGCTGACTGAAACTAAAGTCACTCGAAATCAACCGACCCTCGTGAACGCGGCTGCCGACAAAAAGTCAGCCAAAAAGCGTTTCCAGCCGGCCCTTTCTGTTACAGTAAATACCAAGTAAATAAATAAATACAAGTTGGCGCGTGTTTTTTGCCAAATTTGAGCAATTACGCTCAGTGCGCTTCTGTACAAAACAATATTTCGATTTGTTGGCCTTTTGAATGTTTTTCGTGCTATCGCCGGGCTCGCGAACAAAGTCATTTTATGTGATTAGTGTCGCGTTTGAGATATTTTGTAATGAACTATTTATGTACATGTAATATATGGAGATACCTTGCTATTCAAGCACCAGGTAATTTTATTATATTAATCTATGCAGCACTACGTAGGTATACCGTGCTTATTCTAACTCAATGTCAAAATCACTAATCCAAAGAATTGCTTTTATAGACTAATCATTGCAAACGCTTCAAAAATTGATGAAGAAGAAATCCAATTATCTGCGATATATTAATTATCTATTTGTAGTGTTTTTACTTTAAGAATGAAGTTTTGACGTTTTTGACAAGGCACAGTATTTCCTAATAAACTCTTTACCTATTGTTGTGGATGTAGGTACGTAAATTGTCGATCATCACAGGATATCGTTGAGAATTTCGAATAATTTGAAGCTTTTAAATTAAGATTTTATGTAGGTACGTAATGTTCAAACAAAATTGTCAACGATAATTTTCAATTTATAATAATAATGTTTTTACGTTACACATTGAAAGTTCCTTGATTATGGACAATTTTTTCTTTATCTGGGTATGCTGGTGAATTTAATAGTATTCGGTACGTCTCTCCGATATCCGGCTTCTAAAATTCATTTAAGCGATAATAATAAAAAATGGCATAATAAAATAACATACGTTAACGGCTCATCTTAATAGGTACTGTTAGGTAAGTTATGAATATCCACGCGAACATGTGAAATGTATGAAAACTATAAAAGTCGCCAGTCAGAATGACATTTCAATTATTGTTTTATCTGTACCTACTCAGAATGAACCCATACAATAATACAAACGGCTCGACATCACATAAACAAGATGAAGCCCTGGGAATAATTCCAATCACTCGCGAGCGAATAAACATTCAGCCCCAAATTAAAACAGATTGTCTTTGGACGAGCACAGATAACCCCTCAGCGTCGATCGTTTCAATGCGACACTCGTCAAAAGAAAATAAACAATAATATCCTTTTTTGCTCTTACGCTCTTTTACATGAAGAATAGATACATTTAAATGAATTTAAATCTTTCTATTTGCGTACATTTTTCTTTTCACACTATAGTATTACAGAACGATATTAAAAAAACTCCCACGCGCTGCACGTTACAGTATCAAATGAAATCTATCAAAATAATGATTATATCGTAAAGTTACAATTACAAAACATCATATGATGGGTCTCCAGCAGGTCGGGGCGCGTCCAAACACGTCCCCCGCAGAGAGAGACCTCCTCGCCTAATGAAGTGGCGTACGCGGTACGGGCGCGAACGTTTCCGCGCTGCACGCTGCCTTTGTCAGCGATCCGCGTCGACACAAATAGCCACATGCTATTGCGAATACTGGCTTTGTTTTCCGAGTTCTATTTAAATTTTATATTAAGGTGTTCAATTAACGGTTCCTAACGTGTCGTTGTAGAATTTTGAACAAAAACTATTTATCACAACACCACACTTCACTATAAATATCATTTAATATAAATTCATCACATTGTTGTCCGCTTTCAAGAATAAACAAAGAAACTAATACATTAGGTATAAATTAGGCACACAAAATATAAAATATAAATAAGGTTTGCATTATCTTGTAGTAGGTATTATTTCTAATAAATTATAAATACTAGTACCTATATTACAGAGGATGACGTGTCTCTTGTTGTATATATAACCTAATAATATAATATTCTTACTATCTACAGATTCTGAAATCTGAAAAATTTCTGTATGTTAATACCTGATTATAAGTAACAGAACTTAAAAAAAACTGATTATTAAAAGTATGTACCCGTGATACAGACTTGTGACGATTTCTATGACACTGTCATCCGAATATCGCCAGGCAGAACTCATCATCTCTCTCTCAACGAGGGAAGTATGCCGAGGCGAGTGGGTGTCACATCTTAAGGAGGCGCACTCGGCGCAGGCTAATGTTGTTGAAATATTGATTAATATTGTCGCCATGTTGGATTGGCTCTTGGCGGAAGCGACGCCGGATGCGCGCCCTCTACCGGATAACGTTCCGGTTTAGATACGTTTTTGTTCCCATTGTCGTCAGCTCGAGTGGAGTATCGAGGGCTCTTAGGGAATATGGAGCATTTTTATAATGCTTTTCATATTTATATCTACGCCGGGTACTCTAAAGTGTCAGTATACAGCTCAGAACGGACCATTGTTCGGGATTTATTATTTTATAATCAACTAAAAGTAATAAGAAAATATTGGATTTTAAGAAAATTTGTTCCAGTTATTCTTTAAAGTAGTTAAATATGCTTGTAACGGAACGCTATTAAACACCGTTAATTTTAATTTCTTAAAGTTTTAACACCGTTGATATAAAAAGAACCGTCTAACTGTAAGAAACAATCACGATATTAGACAGCAGATAACAATCTACATAGAAATGTAGATGGAAAACACAAACTTGGTTGCGTTACATTATTGTAAGCATGGTTTTAATGTTATATGAAGATCAGAGGCACTCAGACACTACACGCCACTGGTACTAATACAAAATGGTCTGAGTTTAGCATTGCTAATTAATTTAACAAGTAATGTATTATACTAACTGCCACCGCATTGCAGGGATGAGCGTTTCCATAATGATAGACGATAATTATAACTAATTACGACGTAAGGATCGTTACATGTAATATTACCGTCCCATTACAAATAACTATTTATTTTGTATAAGTCCTAATTCAAACCATTGTTGAAATCATGATGATTTATTACTATTTAGTGGAGCTCCCCGGAAAAAAACATACGTGAGTCTAGCCGAATTAATTCTCAGTCAACCATGATATAGTTAGCGGCAACAGCTTACTCTTTGATTGCAGCCTTATATTTTTGAATTAATTATATAAAGGTAACGCAAAACATCGTAAGGTAATCTAGCCACCTCAGGTGTCCATAACATTCACTAAGTCACGTAGTGTTTCAATCCCCACAACCGCTGGTCAACTATGCTCTTCAGCGTCATTCAGAGGAAAGAGCTGCGTTCGACAATGAAACAATAGAATTGTAAGGACAGTCAGGAAACCTTTTACTTACATATACTACTTTATACAAAGCTATTAAACGTAACACCAAACGTAATCCTATAAGAGGTAGGCAGAAGACTGCAGTATCTCCATCCCCACGTTTCAGCAGTTACGTTTTACGTCCCACTATAGAGTAGGTGGTGAGTCTATTGCCATACACCGGGCACAGATCCAGACTCCGAGCCACTCCTAGAAATCCAATAGTGCCCAACCCGGGATTTGAATCAAGCACCTCTCGATAGGCAGTCGCGCTAGCAACCAACACGACCAACGACGCAGTCGATATAAACCTTTTACTTACATTTAAAAGCTGTGCTGGGGTGCTGTAGTGGTAAAACATTTTAAACAATGGAAAATATTTAAAGGCACACCACGAACTCGTGAACGCCTAGTTGAGCAGCCGCCGAAGCGATATAAATGTACTAACAAAAGGAAACAATAAAATACTCAAACGCACACCACTTGCGTTCCTTTGCAGCGTTGCCGTTGTAGCAACGGTCTTACGTACATAAGCTTTCAAATATTTATTCGTCCATTAAATAGCATTTCAGTTTTAAGTATTTACTTAACAACAATCTAAATTGTATATGAGACGTGAAGTGTTGTTACGATGAGTACAATCAAATGCTAGTAACAAGGGTTCCAATTGGAATTTATATTTAAATAGAAATACGCATGTATATATAAATAGGTTGTATTATATATTGACGTAGCTCTCATCACATATTTCTAGAAAAAACACATACATTCTCTTACGATCTTATAGTTTTGCCAAACGGTTCCTTTCATCACGATTGCTGATCACTCACGATCAACTATAGCTCGACGAAGAAAAAGACCGACTGGTCGAACGTAAAAATTGATAAATCTAAGTGGGATGGAAAAAACTAACCTTTTAAATATTTGACACGCTCACTTAGTTATATCTTCTATTTCAAATTTATTTTTCAGCACATTCCATAAAAGTACTAGAAATATAGCCGTTACCTGCTCACATATTTATCGTACTACAATAACATTGTGGCAATGCCTTCCCATGTTTTGAAGTAGATTCACGTTTCTATATACTTACATCTTGACTATGTCATAAGTAAAAGCAATAATAGCATAGAATTTGTTCTCCGAGTCTGGGAAAGTTAGGTTAAAATCCTGGCATGACTTCTTTACAAGGTAAAATGATAATTTATCAAATGATAATATGTCAAACATAATATGAAAACTATAAAAATCATAAGCCCAAAAAAGCTTATTATAGCCGAGATCAATACATATGAGGGAATCAATAATCGACATATTATGTTCTCCAGTATATCCATAAACCACTAATACTACTTCATCTATTAGGATATTATTTTAATACGACAATAACAGTTTTCTAATTACTTGGAATGGAACATCTGTTCAGACAGCGGCCTTACCAAATACATTTATCTTTTTATGTCTATATTACATGTTGTTTCTGAAAACCATCTTAGCATCCCGCTGGCACTCCGCGCCACTGACGGCGGCTGCAATTGCAATGCATAAGTGTTGCATTGTTAATTGAAAATTCACCCGCGCCTTTCAAATGAACAGGTGACGCTATTTGCAGTACCGTTTTTAGGTAGTACAAATGGAAACATTTTAAAACAAAATTAACCGCTTGTTACCATACATTTCAGTGGCATTCATTTTTTGATATTAAAATTTTATTTAGTTATATGTTTTGGACTTTTTCCATTATGATCAGTTAGATTGCTATTCAATTAAATCGATTATATCGTATGTATTGTGTTTTTTTAACTTGAATATTGCTTTACACGATCTTTAGGGTAAGTAGTGCATTAAAAACGAATTTATTGATATTCCTGTTGTTATATGTATGAACCGAAAAAACTGTCCGATTTTTATTTTATTTATTTATATATTTATAGTACACCAACATAATAAGCATTATTACAATCAAAAATCATATTCTAGTTATAAAGATAATTTCTTAATGCTATTACAGTTATAGGTGTAGACAACGTGCAATATATCGAGTAACAAATTTTATAAAATGAAGTGAAAGTTAAATAAAAATATTTAATTTACAAATACAATAAATAAGCAATAAATTTTACAATTACAGATCAAAAGAAATAATAAAACTACAATTTTGAATGCAGGACTTGCGAAGTAATACATAGTAATTGCATTCATTTGTTCAAAACACGACTGATGCTTTTCGACTGAGCTTGCGGCTCTATTATTAACAATAATTACCTTCGTAGAGAAAAACTGAGACGCTATATTATATGCGTCATTACTTTGACTTTACTGAGTTATAGTTTATCAAAATATTTCTGATGTGTTACTATTATACTTTGCAATACTTTTGCTATACTTTACAGTACTTTTGCTACTACTGCTTTGCTACTGCTAGAGGGTTCTTGATACTATTGCTAACAACGAAAGGTGTAGGTACAGTTTCCTCCGGCTAAGTACATTTTCAATAATATTAAATACCCATTATTGCTACCTTCATACATATATCGATATGTATTTATAAATTTTACAATTGTATTCATTATTTTAATCCACCATACATACCAAAGCTTGATTTCTCAAAATCTAAAAACAATTCGGCATTATTCACCGACCTAAATCTCCACTATAATGAGATTTCGCGCCAAACGGCGAGCGGAACTTTTTTTAAAGCATCTGTCGCAGGTCGCTCGTGTCCATTCTGCCAATTCTTTTTACTTTTTTTCCACACTCCTTTCCAAGCTACAAGTCGATCCGATTTGTCACCGGGGGGCCGGATTGTGCCGTACTAACGATTACTTTTGAGTTTTGTTATTTGTTAAGGTTATTGCACGTCCATTCGTCCTTTGATTGTCCGAATGTGATGGATTTGCGATTTTAACGCTATTCCGTCGTATTATAGATCTGACCATTTGAGATCGGCAAGAGGATTATACAAAGTACATGAATAGGCAAAAACTTGCAAACTACGCTTTAAGCATACTGAACCCCTTTTTACCCCTTCAAGCGCCTACATTTCAGCACAGAATATTTCATTTGCTTCAATTTATGTAGTTTGAATTGAATTTTTCTTAGCAGTAATTACAAGACGCCATCTTATTATATTACTTTTTTTTGTTATCACAATGCAAATACAGTGCATTGAACAAAATTATTAAGACTTCGTTTAGTGATAACAAATCTGGAACAGACATTTATACAGCTGTACCTAAAATGCCATATCAAATAAAATTATATAACTTTGCTAGTAAAGTAGTAACTATTTGGATTTATATTATTTCATAATTTTAATATTGTGTCCATACTTATAAAAACTTATTTAACAATTTTCTACTATATTACATTTATTAAATAGAAATTACAATTTCTTAATATTCACACGAGAAAATCAATGAGATATCCATGATTTCCCAAACACCCAGCCGACGCTACATCCAAGAAGCTATGAATAGCAAATATAACGAACAAGCCTCTGGAGACTGCAATCAATGAATAAATCATCTGCCTACGTTTCTGGAGACATATCCGATTTAATTAAGTCTTTACGAACATTTGCGACACGTGAGGCTGAATGGCTGAGCGCCTTTGCTTTATGCGATACTAGTGTCGCATTGTTGGCAAGCAGTGGGAGGTTGTCCCGGTTTCCGAGCGCACCTGTCAATTTCTCGATAGAACCAACATTCGCCTTAACCCCCAAAGGCTAAGGTCCAATTCTAAGCACACCTTTTTTTCCACGCGTGGGCTATAATGAAACGAACGTCTCAATATGGTGCGACGACGTGTTAAGATTGCATTGTCGGTTCACGACAATGGTGATAATTGATCGTGTCGAGTCGTGTCTCCCAGATGCCGTCGGCGCACCCTTTTATTCGTGGCTTGTTACAAAGATAGAAAATTTATTTCGTTTGTTTAGATGTCTTTATGTAGGCTAGAGCTGTTAGAAGTAAATCTTTTGACACGTCGAGGGCTGGCCACCGATATTAAGTGACTGTGTTTTTGTGCTAACATACGTTTTAACTACTGACGTTTCGATTTTCATTTTGGAAAGTCATGTCTTTATCGCTAAGAAAATTTGAATATTATCTGTTAATGTGATTATGAGCATGGCTTATGGGCATTTATTATGTTGTGATTATCTGTATGGTCCCTCAAGCGAGGCCTATGTCCAGCAGTGGACATCAATAGGCTGATGATGATGATGTCCATATTTTAAAACGAATTATAGAAACTCTTGTTACCCCGATAATGCTCGATATGAAAACGACACATGTTGAAGTTGAAGTTAAAGATTATGGTCATATAAAATTTCACATTTTGCTTGAGCAAAGTTAAAATGTCATTTTTGATTCAATTCAAAACGCTGACGTTTAAAGCAACAGTCATTATTCAAGAATCTACTATAGTAATCAGTTAACAATGTATGAATCTTCAAACGATTATTTAATGATTATAAAAATTGTTCGTAAAAAGAAGTAGTCTAATAAGAATAAAATTAAATAAGTACGCATACTTTTTGTCGCTGCGTATTTAGCAATACGTAGCGACAAAAAGTACGCGTTGTTTTCAAATAAAATCTCGTATTTATCTATCGCCCTCGTAAAGCATAACAAATCTCAAAACAACACATTAATCCGGCAACAAGTACTGGACAAAGGCACTCGTCATTATCAAAACATTAGCGCGCGTCTGTCCGCGGGGCGCCAATTATTTCGCTGGCAACCCCATCACGCGATGATTACTGTACGCGCTGGCAACACCGTTACACTCGTTTGTCTTGCGTGCCGCGTGCGATTGTGGCGCGCCACGCGACTTAGTTTTTTAAGTTAAATGACAATTATCATTCTCCTGTGGATGCAGAGTGAATACAAATTGTTGCTTGTTAATTTGATATTGTTAGTGTGAGAAAATACTCCATTTCTCCGCTAGCAGTCTAAATCTCAAGAAATAAAATGTTGCTGCACCACTCTTTTACTTATGTCCGCTATGAATGTACAGTTCATTGTTTGTGAAAAGTAGTGTTTATTTTTTTTATACAAAAAAAACTGCGGACATGAAAAATAGGTCAATATCACAATGAATTGGGATTATTAGCGCCACATACAGATATTTGAAACGTTCGAGACCATGCCATTGTAGGTATTACCAGTCGTACCTAAACGATTCTTTAATACTACTCATGAAAAACCTATCGGCATATCTCTCAGAAAATATCAGAATTTAGGACAATTTAAATATTCCTACTATTGTTCAAAAATTTTATCCAACAAGAAAAATTCCATAAATTGACACTTTTGTATGTATTTTCATGAATGTTAGGTCAATATCACCAATTATTACACAAATATGTATATACAACAAAAGTCACTAAATCTTAAATCTTTAGAACGGTTATTTTTATACATGTACAATTAACATAATCCCTTATAATATTACTCCAATTCAGCAAGAACTAGTAAGGAGCACTCAAAATCTCCAAACTCTTCAGTTCTCAGGCCCCGTAGTGGATTTTCCCAACACTCCAGCATTCATACTAATCTGTATAACAAACGGTGTAATGATCTTGAAACAATTAGTATCAAGCGGGAGCACATTCACAAAAGAGACTTGTTTCACGCAAATAGCCTTAATCTTCGTTTCATGACCAGGGTTGCCAATTAATATAAATGACGATTCAAATTACTAAATAAACCTTAGTTATATTCGTCACAAAATCAAATAAATAGCCAAGAATTTACATAACCAAGAACTTAACATTTTACCTTCGTAAAAGACTATAACTCCAATTATTGTCAAAGATATTAAATTTTCTATATAATCCACATAAAGTCACAATATAATTTAGTTGTTCACCACTTTTTTTATTTTAATACAAATATTTTATTTGGTCAACAGACATGACCTACGTAGGGATTACGATCAAAGTCTCCTCAGGATTGACCTATTCCCAGCAGTACCTAAACTTTAACAAGCTGATTATGATGATGATGAGGATTTGGTTTTGAATGATGACCTAGTTGAGTTATATGAAAGTGGTAACCCTAGTCCTTTTACCCTTGTTTGTGACGTTCACCAGTGATTAAACACGCAATATTTCTTCCCGCCCTTTGTCACCGTTCACAGTCGCCACTCCACCGCTCACTTTCATTCATTCCTTACCTTATAATTCTAATTGTGGGAAAAGAACACTTGAATTTTTGCAATTTATCGAACATTATTGTGGGAATCGTTTTTTTTTATTACGCACGAGTTTGAACACAGTCATTAATGTTTATTCGAAATTCAATTCGCCATTACTAATTGGACAGGAATGAGTTCATTCGTAAATCATTGTTCTGTTTCAAATGCAATGATTTGTAAGGCAACGTATGTATTTGTTAAACATTTAATCATTGAAATAAAGACATTATATTAAAATTAAAAAATTACTTTGCAAGCCAAAAGCCTAAGTGTAAATAAATTGGTAATTATTATATGCGAGTACAAATTCAAACTCAGCAATGCCAGCAATGGTTTTTGCTACTGTAACCAGCTCGCTATCGACCATACATTATATACTTTTCTAAATACAGACATATGTATTTACGTAATGTAATACTAAGGCACAACAAATATTCGTGCTTATCACACAAATATTTTATCTGTGCAGGAATTGAAACTGCTGTCCCTGGCTTAGCTAACAAGTGTTACACACCAATCTATTACTTTTTAAATATAGAATTGATCCTATACTGTGCTGCACGCTGCCTGCGTGCCTTTCTTAGATTTCCTTTTTGAAAGTTGTTAAAAACATACATTATAATTATTAATTATTGAGTTGGGTATAGCAGTTTATATTACAAGGATGTTCAAGCTGATAACGATTATTCACAACGCTCGACATTTTAAAAGGTTACTTAAGTTAAATCATTACCCACAGGCGAATGGATACAAAATGAAAATATTAACCAAAATACCACATTGAAATTGATTAGGCTAACAAAAATATTTTTCAATTGTAATCCTAAAATCAAACAAAACGCTGAACAAACCACGAACTGTAAACGGGGCAGGGTGGTAACGGGCGATGTTTTCTTTGGGTGCAACGGCGGATCGGTAGCGACGCCCGGGGGCATGCCGGCCGGCCTCGCGTTCCAAAACAATTAGTCGCTAAAAAATAAAGAAACGGGGCGATTAGTGACGCGGGGCGGCCTGGGGCGCGCCTGTGGGAACCTCGCCATTGTTTCTCGACGGTCACATTCAGATTGCTCACTCGCAAGCCCCACTGGCTCCCAATGCCGCTGTGCAGACAGCCGGTGTCGCTCGGAGTCAGAATCTCACGGCCGATTTACGATCAAACGCCCATATGGCGAATTTGCGCCATTGTTCACAGGTTCATTTGGATTTGTTGGTGGTTATTTAAAAACATTTGTCCATTGTTGGCCCTCCTTGTTATTTGAGTGAATTAAATTCAGTACGATCGGTTGGCAGGTACCATGTCGGGGGTGGTATTATTTATTGCACCAGCAAGTAGATATATGATCACTTAGCTATATTTTCATGAATCCATATAACGGAACACGGAAAGACTAAGATAAGAGAGGAAAATATAAAATTAAGAACAGATCTGCTTAGCTGTTTAGCACGCACTCAAATTTTAAACTTTACCCTACTGCGTCATTTAAAATCACTCATTAGAATCAACCGTTGATAAAATCCCTAACAATGGTATTACGTAATCATTATTTCCCAATATTATAAATTAGTCATCATCGTAACTGTTAGATTATTATCATCAAATATTTTATCATTCATAAAAATGAGAAGGTTCAATGCTGCAGTTTGACGTACTGATCGCGGGCTGTTATTATCTAGAACCCTAAGGGGTTCTGGTAACGGTACTATCCCTCATCTAAAACATAACATCACGAGTGGCACCTGCAAAAAGGTAGCCAGGAAAGGGTATATACACGGTAGGGTATATACACGGTAGGGTATATACACGGTAGGGTATATACACGGTAGGGTATATACACGGTAGGGTATATACAC
>DWFO01003440.1:0-12312 GCA_018246595.1 Mimoniades nurscia nurscia | reverse complement strand
GCTGTAGAGCGGCGCGGACCCCAACGCGAAGGTGTACAACGAGGAGGACGGCGCGCAGCTGCGGCCGGCGCTGGCCGAGTACCTGGCCAGCAACGCCGAGCCGCGCGCCGACGTCGTGCGCCTGCTGCTGCGCCACGGCGCGCGGGTGCGTGCCCGGCCGCGCCCATACTCGCACTTGTGCCGCGCGCCCGATCACTTTCTCGACACTGTGTCATACCGTGACTAGATTGAATGTATTTTTTATTTCCGAACACCCTGTTTATGTACATTTCGTGTTCGAAACAAATGAGAAATAACGTTTATAACATGACGCCTGTATACATATTCGTATACAGGCGTATTCTGTATACGTATCCAGAATCCAAGCTATTACTTGGAATTTTGAGTTGGAAAAACCCAGTAACACTTTACCCGATCCGGAAGTCGAGTTGGATCCAGGCCCACTTGCAACCACTTGCAGCTACTTGCAACCACATCAATAAGTATCGTCCGAAATTAATTTATTTAAAAAATCATAATTATCATATTTTAAAAATCATATCATATTTTAAAAATCATATCTTGATTTCCGTTTTCGTTATTTTTTTTCAACCTAATATATTTTTGTTTTGTCTTCGTCTTTTTGCAGGTAATAATGAAAACCCAGTTCCGCGACCCCGACGGCATTCTCAACCACCTGCAGAACATAACTTCGGAGCAGTACCAGCACATCTTCTATCTCCTTCTAGAAGCGGCGGAGGCGTTCGATCTGTGCATGATAAAGAGAAACAACACCGTGACCGCAGCTCAGAAGGAGATATTAATAGAACGCGCGAAGACCCCCATATCCCTGCTGGGTCAGGTCAGGATATTCTTGCGGAGACATTTCGGCCCCGCCCTCGTGCACGTGGTTGAAAAACTAGATCTCCCTCCGATCCTCTACGCGTATTTGGTTTTCGAATGTCGCTAGAACGCGTTCATGAACGCGAACGGTTCTATTTCCTTCGGCTCGAATGCAGCCGGTTTTTAAAATAGTTCGGTAGTGTTGCCAGTCTCGTAGATTTTGCCACCGTTTCGGTGGTTTCCGTTCACGTAGTTCCCTACCAAAGGTGTGTATTTTATAAGATATATTTTTATATATCGTACTGATCGTGTGTTATATTTTAGAATATGAAGCTTTTATAACGTCATGTCAATTTATGCATGAGGATATTTTTCTCTAGTAATCATCATATTATGTAAATCGTAGATATTTTTATATTCAGTGTTAGGTAAACAAATATTATGTAATGTTGCTTTAATAATAAATATCGAAAAAAGGAAAGCGCGCGTGATTAAAAAAATTACTCCTGTATTACCTTACCTTGATTGAAATTTGGAACAAAATTTTCTTTATTAACAAAATTCGTTACTTCGAAGTTCCATATTTCAGCCAGAGATGGTGTCATAAGAAGCTACATTCTCCGGAAGTTTCACAGTTACTTAACAGACAGCGTATAACCGCATTGCATGACAATATGCGTTAATAATATAGACAGAGAACTCGATCATTATTTGAGGGCGTCTAGCAAAAATGAGTTCTTGTACTAGACGTTAAGTGAGTGCTTAGGCCTAACAAAATATATTGTTATTCTGAACTAGTTGTGCCCGTGAACTAAAACATAATTTACGAACAAGTACCCTTCACATTTCAGTTTAGTTAAGGACTAAGTAAATTGAAATTTCCTTTGGGATTGTCGATTTTCTCGCTCGCCAAAGTAATTTCAAAATAAAGGATTTTCACGGGAAAATGTATTATTATTTCATATTTATCAGTACATCGCGATATCGTGAGAATTCCAGCATACAAAGCGCTCGAGGAAACAGTTATTGTGAAAACACAGATGACACTTCGATTTATTTATACGAGTATGTATTCATTGATCTTTACTTAAGAGTACTTTACAAAAATTGTTATTATTCCTTAGGTCTTGATGTATAGACAATTGAGAAAACATTTGGTATTTGTATAATCTAAATTTTTAAATAATTTTATGAAGTATTTTGTATGTTCAGCATATTGCTTATTTGCGTATGAATTTGAATTAAATAATCTGTACAATATTTATTGCTTGATATTTTGCAGTAATTCGTTTACAAATTGTTACGATTTGACAATGAAAAATAATATCATTATTAATTCGTGTTGCTGATAAGTTGTTTTATTATAATTGAAGTAACGTCTAGAACAAAGAAAAATGTAATTTGATGTTTAGTACGGTATCAAAATCGTAATACGCAAAATGTATAAAATTAGATGATTATAGTTATGTGCAGAATATAATACTCGACATTTTAAAAGAATTTTATAAAAATTTTGGTGATCATCTTTAAAAATATGTATCAATTATTAAGAGTGTCTGCGTATTGTAAAAGTTATTGTTTAGTCTGATTACATAATTATTATGTGATATTTTGTGATATGTTATGATAATTTTTAAGAATTGTACTTGCGCTATATATGGACGCAATAAAAATGTATTCTTTGTCGATATTTTTAATAAAGTGTGCAAAATATTTCAGAGTTTTTTAATATTTATTTATTTTATAGTTATTTTCCGTAGTTAGCTATTAAGTTTCATCGGTAGTGTACCTGCTTTGGAAAGCACAAACCTGACTAATTTGGAATACTTTGGAAACAGATAGTGTATTGTATAGTTTAGTATATTAAATGGTGTGATATGGGTACATACAAGGTTTACACAATAGGTGGCGCTGTTAATATAAAATTTTATTGCGGTAATGTTTTATAAAAGTCCTTAATATTTTATTTTTTTACATAAATGGAGCGATGTACTTCCAAGTGTCCAGCTGGTCGAGGATAGGATTGCCGACCGCGATTATAACACCAGAAGCCGCTTGGGCGATCGCACCCTGGAACCTGTTGACGTAGTCGATCAGCACCTCCTCTATAACGGCGTTCACGATTGCGTCGATATCCCCGCCGCCGATAGCGCCATCTAGGTTACTCTGAAATTAATACAAAACTTATTTACAAAACGTACTTGACAGAATTAATATCCATAATAATTTGACACTACTGTATTATGTACTGTGGGATACAGTAGCGGCACTACGTCACGGCGGGCGCCTGTCGCCGTCCACAGCTCGACACTATTGGTATATCCTGGAGGACCTTTGCCCACAATCCCCAGGACATGCAGGGTGGGGTAGAGGCCCATAGGCGGCCAGAGCATTTAGCTGTGGGCAGGGTAGACATATACATTATGAGACGTGGAGACCTATTACCTTGAAAGACGGGATCTCGAAGGATGGATTCTCTATCCAGTCGATGAGTATCGACCGGCCATCATCAGACTGCTTCAGGTGCAGTATCGCCCGGAAGCGGAAGTCCTCCACTGTGAATCTGGAAAGCAACGTTTAACATCACTCCAATATTCCGATACATGCACGCATATTAAATGTCACGCCAATTTCTCGCAAAGACTGGTCGAAAATGCATCTACTGACTGCAATCCCGACAAGCTTCATTTGTATCGTCTACTTTCTTTCGAGAACGAGGGCTTGACTTTTACAGTGGAATCAGGTTATAGCTGGTTGTGGAATGTTCTTCTAATTCATTTATCGATCTATGAAGATTTGTATTTACAAACACTGTAGTAATGTTCTGTACTGTGGACTTCGACAGCTGGACGTAGATTTTTCATATTCCGTGCCGCCCCTCCCGCTCCTACGCCTTTTGAATCCAGCTGTCTTCTTAAGATTTAGTTGTTATCAGTTTGTGTTTTGTTACTTCTCATATACCACTCAGGATCACACTCTTATATAATAGTATATAATTATAATATCTTTAAATGAGGGGTATAAAAGCAAAAGCGCTTCAGTCACAAATCATGTAAACTGAGTTAATTGTGATATTCTCCTCGTGATTCAGATGATGTTAAGGAGAAGCAAGAAGATTAAAATGTTTTCGTAATAATTTACAAATGGTTTAGGACTAAGGCGTTTAAGGCGTGGACTGAAGCGGTTTTGCTCTTATACCCTTCATATATGAATATATTTTGACTCCACTTACTCAGCACCCCCCTTGCCGTACAGCGGAATAGCAGAGAACAAGTCGCCAACGAAATCATATTCTTCTGTAAACGAAAACTTATTTTATTATAAGTAAATAAAAAGGAGTGCTTGCAGCTGTGTACAAACATTTTATAAATCGAAGCATATACTGTAATATTCTCAAAAAAACTAGTAATATCTTATCTATATAGGTACATATCTTCAGACGTCCTCACACACGCCTCTGTATTCCCAAACTAGCCAGAGTTTGTGCTATGGTAACTAGACGGCTGATAAACATTTATAGACGCAAAAACAAACTTATACAAAAACGTTTTTATACCCATGCATCGAAAAAATACATATATGTAGTTATGCATTTAGTGGTATATGTAGTTATAGAACTAACTTGTAAGCAGATGACAGTAGGCTGATATTAACACACACGTTGGCTGTCACGTGTGCTCATTATCGGACTGTAGCCATACCTACTGCAACATGGCTAGCTTTATTCAATTTTGTGATTTAAAAGATCGCTGGGAGTTTTTTGCTCCGGCTTTTTTCTCCTGGTCTACTATAGCCTGAGGGGCGCACAAAGCCGAAGTACAATGACTAAAACGTGACCTTCATTGACGTATATACCTTATAATGAATAAAACAATTTGAATTTGAATTCGTACGATAACCACGTCAACCAAAAAAAGGTCATCCATTTCGATATATCTTTGCTGTATGACGATAATGTCAACAAAATAAATTATCATCCACTTCGATATATCGTTAATACAGGTATTTTATTACGTATTGTGCAACTTTGCCGCCCCGTGGTAATCCTTTTGCTGCTCCCTAAAAAGTGCCACATTCTCCACATTATGCCACCACTTTATAGTAGACTTTTCACTTGGGGGTCCACGGTTATGTTTTGACTATAAAAAGGAGTCCATGGACCAAAAAAGTTTGGGAAACATGCGCTAGAGTGATAGTGAATGTGAAGTATGCAAACGTAAGAGAGAAAGCTGAAGAGAGACTGGGGAGGAGTTCCGTGACGAAAAATTGTAGCTTCACACTACGGTGCACGGTACACTACAATGGAACATACCTATGTTCCTACTTGAACATCTAGAAAGAGACAAGAAAGTTGAAATAACTCAAATTAAGGAGCGCAATAAAAAGACCCTTTAGAAGAGTTCCTTGGGAGTAATTCATGAAGGTAGATGGTAGAGGTAGATTACCCGGACATTTCGGTGCTGATGGTTGAAATACAACTGTTACCTCTTAAGTTTTATATTGATTATTAAAGTTAGTATTGTAAGCTTTCGTTTACTTAAATATATGATTAGAGACGGTTATATTACAGTTATTTTAAGAAGTGTTGTACATCCTTGAGATTTAATTTATAAACGGAATTTCATTTCAGGTTTAGGTCATAAAGTAATTTTATGGTAAAAAGTTTAGTTGCAATACATTTTCATATTAGTAAAATATGGGAAAATGGAGGAAATCTGCGCGGGGCGACTAAGAAATATATCAAACATTCACAAATACTTGCGTCCTTAAAATAACGCATTAGGGAGCGCAGAATATGAGTATGACATACATAAATAGTGGATGCGAAGAAGTCAGTCGACTACATAAAAATGTGGCTGGGACGATATAAGCGAGGACGCAGGGCGCCGGCGCCGAGCTAGTCGCTTTCGCTTGACGCGGCTCGCGGCAGACCCGCCGGCGCCGCCAGAGCCCTCGGCCGCCGCGCCGCGACCGCCAGCGCCCACTGTCCGTCGCGCGACACTCCACTAGCGCGCCGCACGTGCCGCGACATCAATGGTTTCTATGCGCACCTGCCTTAGAGCTTAGCGGAGCGGCCTTCAAAATCATAGAACGAGCATGAGTGACAGAACAACGGTTGCGGTCGCGGCAACTTCCAAGTGACAGTGCTGTGAAGTTACATTGTAACTATGTTTCATTTAAGTAACGTTACAGAGAAGTTTAATGTTGTGGTTAATTTAAAAAATAAGTTTGAGCAGTGCGAACTTCAAATTCACCTCGTTTTGAATCCAGCGTAAGTGGCTCAAGTTTGTTTACGAGACATGGCTTCGTACATTAGAGAGTACTTTATTTTAACTCTTGTGATGCAAGTATGTAATTTGGCTTCACTCAAACGAGAGATACTTGAATGCAATCCTCCAACTTTCAACACAACGTCGTGTGAAACATGTTCCTATAACATTTCAATGAACGATAATTTAAACATATACCAAGTGTATATCTGTTGTCATCAAGAAGCAAAATTGATAAGTTTTCCGAATAAGTACTTGAACAAGACCTTCAACGAAGTTTCTGTTCGTTACGGCAAACTATGTGACACGAGTAATATCGTTCTTAATGTAGGATTCTTCGATATAGTCACACTGTTAATAAGGAATAACAGTATTATCGATTTTCGTCTTATGGCAAGGGCACTACCATTGAGAGAAATTGATGTGTCCCATAATAAATTGCAAAATGTTAAGAAAGGTCTTTTTAATTCTTATTTCAACCTTAGAAAGTTGATTCTAAGTAAGAATGAAATTCGGAACATATGTGAAGACAGTTTTATCGGATTATTAAAATTGGAGACACTAGATTTATCAGAAAATAATTTGACCGTTTTAAGCAACGTTTTTACGCCATTAAAAAACCTGCAATATCTTAATTTAAGCAGAAATAACATAGAATTCATTTACGAGAATTGTTTCAATAACTGGTTATTGCAGCATTTGGACGTATCCCATAACAATTTGAGGAAGTTAGCACCTGGAGCACTGCAGCTATTGCCTAACCTGGCACGACTCCTCCTCACCGATAATCCGCATTTAGGGATTACACAGTTAGACAGACAACTATTGGTGGGCATTGGTCGCCGATTGCAGCAAATAGACGCATCGAGAACAGGTTTGTATCAAGTCCCTGAAGCGTTTACACACTCTGTGCGCTTTCTGTCTCTCGTCGGGAACAGGATAACGGCAATTCGGTGTGGAGACCTGGACAGTTACCCTTTATTGCAATCTCTCGATTTTACTGACAATAAGATCCTTGCAGTTGAAGACGACTCACTGGGTAGACTCGAAATGTTGTTGTTTTTAAACTTCAATAAAAACTATCTGGACGCAGTGCCCAAGTCTCTTCCAGATGAATTAAAATATTTATCCATCAATGAGAATCTAATTAAAAATCTTACAATACCGGATTTAAAAAATTTACCAAACCTACGGATTTTGCAATTGAAACACAATCACATACAGTATATTGAAGAGCACGTGTTTGATGACTTGTTGTCGTTAGAAATGTTAGACCTATCTAATAATCCAATACGAATGTTATCTTCCAGCACATTCGATGGACCACTATCCCTTCGTGATCTAAGGTTATGTTATTTAAATATTTCTGTGCCTGAACAAGAGGGCTTATTTCCCATGTCTTCTCCGGAGAGTGTGCAAATGCTTCATTTACAGTCTAGTCCAGGCCTCGCTCGACAGTTGTTAGCTGATTCGGCAGCTTTAGCAGCTTTCTCACATTTGCAATATTTAGATTTGAGACTGAATAATTTAACCGAAATACGTAATGATTTGCTATTTTACTTAGTCCAATTGAAAACTGTACGGTTACATGGAAACAATTTAAATTGTAGTAATGAGTTGTGGTTGACTGATTGGATGAACTGGAACAACACGTTGTCGCCGGGCGAAACATGTTATTACTCTACGTCTGAGGCTAAAACTGAAGCAACTAAATGTAACTGTACGTTTCCTGAGACATTTACAATTAGCGACAGCTTACCACCGGTTAATTTATATAGTACTGAAATGATCAATAAGTTATTAAGATATTACGGATACCTTAATAATAAGTCGGATAAAAACTCAACAGAACATATTAATTACAATACAAACCTGAAAAGCAATGCAACTCACATTAATGCAATAAATATTGTAAGCAAAAAACAAAAAAGCAAAAGTGAACAATACAGAAAAGATATGATGGAAAATAAAATTCTCCAGCAATATTATCTAAATGAAAGCTCTGTTGTAAAGGCAAAAGAATCGGCAAAAATTTTGGATCAAAATAAGATTCAAAACGACCAATTGAATGTAGATCACAGATTTTTGGACATTGAACATTATTTTTCACATCGTAATTCAAAAAAGGACGACGACAATGGCAACACTGGCATAGAAAAGAAAACAAATTCTGGAAAACGCTTAAATACGCCTATTATAAACAGTGATATGGCCCAGAGTGTTTTGGCCCCAGTAAAGGAAGGTCTACAACGTGAAGAAAATTCTGCTGTAAATGAACAGAATATTATTAACCCTAATGACAAACTACAATACTCACCTTACCACTCGGGCCACACGAGTTATGCACAATACATTGGAATCTTTGCGATATTGCTTTTAATTGTAACTTCATTAATTTTGTGGGTCAGCTTTCGTCTTAGACCCAAAAGCAGACGAACTGCGACAATAGATACAGAGGTGGAAGACCAAATAGAAGTATCGAATATATCTGGTGGCGTATTATGGTGACACCTGCGAGCAGCCGACCCCACGCCCTTCGAATACGACTCTCTTCTAACGTAGCACTCATGTAAGTATATTCACTGTGTTCGTTGAATTTTTCAGAAATTTATAAAAGTATTGGTCTGTATTGGAGTTTAGAAGGATATTATTGATTTCTTTTGGTATTATATCATGTTTATAACGTCACGCCACCAACACTCGTGCGGTGTCTTGGATGTCGATCACAGCTATTAAATATCGTAACAGAAAAAAGGCTATTTTTGATTCCTGACATTAGTCGTTATTATTTTAATTTTTAGGTCCTTAATACAGACGTTGTATACACGAATACGAGTATATTCTATACGCACACTGTGTGTACCGTTGCTGTCCACTTACTTACTGTGGCTCCTTCCCCGTGTCACTTTTATTGTGAGTGACCTGAGCCATCGTCATTGTCCTCCGCCGTGTGTATGTAATATTTGTGACAATATGCAATCGTTGGTATTTTTGTTTCAGTTTGAATTGGTCGGCTGCTCTAAGCCCGGGAAGTGTTTGTGATAATATTGGACATTGATATTTTTCTATAAAATAAGTACAAATAGAGATTAGCTGCGCAGCTAAGGCGGTGGACTACTAGTGTATGTATTGTAAATAAGTGATTCAATATGACGTACCATATAGAGTATAGAGTTATTTTTGTGTAAAAATGTAGTATTGTGATCATCCTTGGCTCTACGCAGCTGTGAGACGCGCACATACCGAGTGTACGTGACCAAGCGTAGTGACGAGTCGCTGCTCTCGTAACGCGTCACTACTATCATCCAATCCTGTTACTATGAATATTAAAGGTCGTTAATTCCTGATTTACTAAAGTGTCACGCTACGTGGAGCAGCATTGTTTACGGCAACGATGAGTCAAAATGTTTGCAAAAAGCAGATCGTGTCTTCCCTAATGTTCTTTTAGTGTAAAGAGTAAATAAAATGTATAATATGTATCGTATGTACATCCATAACCACTGAATACATTTTCCTTTCTTGAAGTAACAATGTGCCAAACATTTTTTATTAAAATTTAATCGTAATATTTTTATAATACCCTTAATTTATTTGCTTCATCTAGTTGATGTAAGAAACAAAAACATTTGTGTTTGACATATAAATCATAACTTTATGTATGTATATACGTAGAACAAATTGATCAATTTCGTGTCATTTTTTTCAATCATCTAATTGTTACAATTTGTTCTAATTGCTTGTGTCGCCCGTGGTGTCATTCAACTGAATGTAAGGGTCTTTGAATTCGTAAAAGCGACATGCAACAAGATATTTATTTTAAGTAGCATGTAACCTAATGTAAAAATAGATCAAATCTCTGTATTTTTAAAACTCTTCAAATATTAACGCTATTCTATATATTTTTTACATGTTATGTAATTACAGCTAATAATTCATTCCAGGTCCATCCTCTCAAGTTTATTTTCGTTAGTATATTCAACACGTCGGCACTCGCTGTTTGTTCTCGTTTAATGTTAACGATTCACTTACGTAATATCGATACATTTCAGATGTCACTGCGGAACTAAGGTTGTAACTTGATGTACTTATAACATTTCAAAAACAATGATGAGTAGATATATGTTTTTACGTAAATTGTAGATTATTATGTACAAAACACTAGTCAAAAGTAATAAACGGTTAGAAAATTAATCTTGTCTATTATTTTATCATCAATGCTAACTTACGACTACTCTAGAACATGTATAACGTTGTTCAAAAAGATTAGTTTTTATAAATCGCTATCGCTATCGATGTCGTCGTATCGACTCTGGCCTCGTCTCCCGCTAGGACGAGGATCTCCTCTCAGCGCGAGTATTGTCGAAACGTGCGCCGGCCACGCTGCCCCAGTGCACACAACACCTATAATAAAGGTTTTTATGCACGCGCCTGTAACACACAAGCGAATACCTAAAAATCGTGTATATTACATAACTTAAGTTTAGTTCTAGAATTGGCCAAATTCCTTGTAGTACATTCATTATTATTATTGTTATTATAGTATTTGAGCTCGAATTCATGTCATTATTATATTTATATTATATTATATGGGTAAATAAAACAAAGAAACATTTCATGGACTTGGTGACCTGTGGTGATCCACAGACGACAATCGGTGTCTGGAGCGCGGCTCGATGAACGGTACTTGACGTATGTCAAATGTAATTAGCGTTGGACGCCCAATGTACAGAGCACAATATCTATCGTGTTCCAAAAAGACACGAAGACGTTTACAAGGTTATTCTATATTCCATAGAGAAGTGTAAACACCCCTCCAACTGTTCTGATTCGGGACATCGAGTAGACTGAGGTGGAGCGTAATACTTACGTTTGTACATATTACTAATATTGTACTAAGACTAGCTACATTTGTACAGTACAAACAACGAACACATGACGTAACAAATTTTGTTACGTCATGTGTTCGTTGTTTGTGCTGTAACGGTTATCACTAAGTATATTTTGTTTGTACAAGTTTATAATAATGACTATATACACACTGATCTCCACAACTACGCGAAGGATTTGAATAAAATTTATAGACGATGAAGATCTGGGTAAATAGTATGATGGATGTAGACCTGACTGCCTCGTTGGTCGACTAGGTTGCAAGCGCGACTGCCGATCGAGAGGTCCTGGGTTTAAATCCCGGGTCGGATTTTGTAGTATAGTGGCTCGGAGTCTGGACTTGTGCCCGGTATATGGCAATAGACTTATTCCATGAGGGGACTTGAACGATACTGGTGCGAGGTGGGAGTGTACTTCATACCTTGACGCGTAAACGCGTTTGTAAGAGTTTCAACTGTGTTGTCGTCAAACATGCATTGTGTATAATTGTAGCTATAGAGATTGGCATTGTTTCAAGCTGGGCGCGTCGCCGTTCCCGCTCCGCCCCGCGATGCGAGCGGCGTGCGAGCGTCGTCCGCGCGGCCACGCAACGTTGACGCGGACGAGTCTGCTGGCGCGCGCGAGCTGGCGCTGCCAACTTTTGCTGATGTCCTGACTTATGAATTATGCTATTGCTTGTATTTTAATGGGAACCATCTACATTATCTAATAACTTTAAATGAACAATTCTTGTATATTATAAATATAAATATACATATATCAACGATCTCGGAAAGGGCTCCAACTGTGTTCTTGAAATTTTGTATTCGAGGGGTTTCGGGGGCGATAAATCGATTTAGCTAGGTTTTATTTTCAGAATATGTCGTTTTAACCGTGTTTTCATTGAATCAAGACATCCCACAATATAATTAAAATACGAAGGTAAATTTCGCCACCATTTACGAAGTTAGAATAGCTCGGTTGGAAAATCGGGCGCCTTAAAACGCAGGAAACCCGGGTTCAAATCTCGGTGCGAGTGTTTCTTTTGTTTTTTATCTTTTTTTCCAATGAGTTTTTTTTCGAGTTTCTATAATTTTTTCTCTTTTTTTTTCTTCTTTTTGTGAGGAAAACTGTTCTTGGGAGCACTAAAGAAACAAGAAAAATATTGTAAATTTGTTTGATTGGATTTTCGTGCCATCAATTGGCGATTTTTTTCTATTATGAGGTAACTGTATTACAACACAGCTGTACTAAAGCTAGCAAAAATAAAGTAGATAGCGTTGTCATGCGACACTAAGCTTTGGTTTGAGTAGGCTTTGAGGTTAAACCGCGTTAACCAAGAAAATTGTCGTTT
>DWFO01003439.1:0-12312 GCA_018246595.1 Mimoniades nurscia nurscia | reverse complement strand
AAATATGTAAATGTGATAAATATGTAAATGTGATAAATATGTAAATGTGATAAATATGTAAATGTGATAAATATGTAAATGTGATAAATATGTATATGTGATAAATATGTAAATATGATCAAATATGTATTCAATTGTACGTAAGGCGAAATCTCTATTCTTGTAAATCAATGTCTTTAAGGGAATTTCATTTTCATTCCTATATAATTCATTTATCTACATCCGATATGTATTACCAATATTATCAATTTTGAAGCAAGATTCCAAGTAGCAGAACAAGTATTGAAACATCAAGACGGATGTTCTATTATTATCTACTAATTATAGTAATTATACACCAAAACAGAAAGCAAATTTAAATAATTAGGTGTAATGGCATTCAATACACATATTTCTGTCAAAGGAATTGTCACGAATATTGTGCAAGTATTAATAATACATTATTATGACACTAATATTAGATAGTGTAATTATTAAGTATTTATTTTATTTTATAATACTTTGTCATCAACCTTTCCAAAAGCGCTATTAAGCTGACTCGTCAAAACAACATAAAAAGCGGTCTATAAACTATTTTATGTAGTTTTGATGGTTTTTATAAAGCACAAAACATACTTAATCATTTTTTGAGTAATGTTCAACATGTGTAAAGGCCATTAGCGCTTTACAGCTTACAGTGCCATCTGCTGGTCGTCGCCAAACTTGGTGCCAACTTAGTACGTTTAAATTCATCCCCACTTCAACCCTGTCACGTAAACTGTAAGTTTAAATTTAAGCGAGTTGTTTGTTTCTCGTTGCTCAATGTTGAGTATCTAACGTTTATATGTATAAGGAAAAATTAAACACGAAGCTGCTTTATTTACATACTGTATTAAAATGACTACGTAGATTTTAAATGTGTGTTGATGAGAAACGCTTAATGTCTTAATTCATAGCAGTTTAAGGAGAATTAACACAATACATTGTCATAAAAGGAAATGTGGATGATTTACGTTGGTTCTGTAAGGAGTAATATATTATTTTCCACTCGGCCATCTCTGTCTACCCTTAAAGGGTCGTGCTGTGATAATTTAATAATTATCATAATAATTAATACAAGGGGTCAGGCGTGACAATAAATATATTGTATATGATTGCGCTTGTGTCATTGCGGGATCTTTTTTATTTGTTCGAGAGCCGAGATTCAAATATTTCTACTCTTTTCGGATGTGCTCCTTCTACATTCATCACTCTCTTTCACGAACGTGAGATTCCATTAATTATATGTATTTTTATTAAAAGGTGAAAACTTTGGCGACATCCACGATTTATATGTCTACTTTCAACCAATTTTTACAGCGTTTCATCTAGATCCGGAATGTTAGCGTATCCTGATTTCAGTGCCTACTTGGCTCTGGCGGGATATTTGCAAACTAGTGACGCACGATGAATTCATAATGAGGGGGCCGGCGATAAGATCCGGTTTCATCCGGCTAGTGCCGGTCTTTTCCGGTTATCGTCGTTACTGACAAATAGGGGTGTAGGGCAGCATCATATTGCGATCTCGGGCGATTATTGTTATAGGTTCCATGCATATTTAAAACGAGGTCTAAATGTTTGTGAGGCGAGATGATGTGATATATTTACATTTAAGTATATATTTCATATGACTGTGCTATATGTATACAATACGTAGCATATTTTTAAGAGTTGTTTAGTTTACGAGCTGATTCTCTATTTTGTAGTTAGTTATAAGCGTTAGAAATAAAACAAATCGATGAAATTTTAGAATGTAACTCAGTACGAACTACACAGTACCATGTACAGGCTTATGTCAACGGCTGAAATGTATGTGAATTAGGTACTCGTATTTTTCGCTACAAATATTTACAACAGGTGAAGAAATAACAAATGTGAAAAGCTATTATCAAACGCAGTCTTATACATATGTCGACTGTAACAGAAGCAAAAATCTGTGAACACGTGTAATGAATTTAAAAATATTGTAAGTACTCGTAAGTTGCGAGAAGTTTGAGAATTAGTATCAGTATTAGTAGGATTAGTATTTGTAGGATTAGTATTTAAAGTTTGTATTTTATACACAAGGAATGCACAAAACTTAAACTGTTGTTTTCAATGCCTCGTTGCTCGTGTTGGTTCCAAGTGCGACTACCGATCAGGAGGTAGGTACTGGGTTAAATTCCTGGGTCGGGTAGGTACTACACAATTTTTCTAGTTTACATTTTTTAGTATTAGATCGGAGTCTGAAGATGGGCCCGGTGTAAGGCATTAGGCTCACCAGCTATTCCAATGTGGGACGTAAACGTAACTGGTGAAACGTGGGAGTGTCTTACATTCCTCTGCCTACCTCTTCGGGGATTGCAGGCGTGATGTTACGTTTATTCCAAATATATTAAATTAGATAAGAAATAAAACATTCATTGGTCACAATGTTACCTTCAATTTCAGACTCAAAATAGTCTATGGTCCACTAATAGAGCGTTATCCACGTGGTCCACTAATACAGCGTAGTTTTATAGAGGACCCTTTGACCCAAGAACCTCTGTAACATTTAACCTTAAAGTCAAAGAAATCACGGTTGCATCTCGACCACCGCTAGATTTATTAAAGCGATCTAAATATGTTTCTTATGTTCGCTTTATACAATATGTGTACTGCGTAGCTTACACTAGGAATTACTGAGGACTATCGTGATCATATAATATTGTTAGTGAATTCCTTTATCACAGTAGCGTTACATTTCCAGGGTCGGATTTACACGCCACGCGAGAGACGTTAAACGGTCACTGCAGCCTCATATTTTCACGCTACCTCACACTGCGACTTTGTTCATAGAATTATATTATAATTTTTACTCTGTCTGATAATTATTTTTAAATCAAATCTGTTTAAATAAAGCCAAAGGGTTACATAGTCTCAGTTTATAATCTGTCATAATGATTGTAAAGTGTTTAATATTTTCGTGATAGCAAATTAAAGTTTCCAGTTTCACCGTCTATGACCGGGGGCAATATTTATAACTCTCCTAACTTTTGTTATTCTCTTAATGCGTCCTAAGTTTTTAACGATTTCAAAGTGTCAAAAATGTTTACAAGAAATTATATGTTAGTCGTAGATACAAATAGAGAAAAAATGTATAGAAAATCTAAATATTCAAAAGAAATGCTAGAAAAGGAAATTTGAAAATAGGTTTAAAAAAAATTACCACTGTAGATAAAACTAAAAAGTCCTGATTCGATCAAATTTAATGATGGAATATATACAGACATACCTACTTGTTTAAATTGAACAGGGATACTTCCTCATAATATCCCAAAGGCACTTAAGAAGCTTCTGGGCTTTCTATCCGGCATCCAAGGGTAATGTCTCAGAAACAGATTTTTACCCTTTGATTTTTGGGCCCATTGTTAACGAAATTTTTTGGCAACATTTTGAGTGTCATCTTTTTGATATCAAAGAAAGTGGTTACCCTTTTTACGTTATATTTTTGGTTACTCGTCAGCTTTTCTTTGGGGATACGCACGTCATAGATGGATTTTGTTATACATATAATACTCCTATACAAGCGAATTTTGCATGACCATCACAAAGAGGCATGAGTGACAGGCGTTGCCATATAAAATATTCGAACTAGAGCCAACATCTGACATATCAGTATCCACTCTTTATAATACCTACTTACCTAACTTTAGATGTTTCAACAAACAGGAAATAAATACATAAATTTAAATGTGCACGATCCCCACCACTGTGAAAATAACCTCAACATCATTATCATCAGCCTATTTAAAACCAGTGCTGGACGTATGCCTCCTCTGAGGAGTACTTATCCATGATTCTCATATGGGGCAAGTGAGTTGGAATACGCAGAGTACTTTCGCATCGCCTACGTTGCTACCCATTCGCGGCTAGGGTTTTTAGCGGTGCCTGAGCCGGTCACGTTACATGATTTTTAACTATACTTTGTACACTATTAAATTAATCGATTTAAAATTTTTAAATGTGCTAAGGCTACATAAAAGCCATACAGAAAACGTACGTAGTGTATCTGCTTCTGTATAGGTTTTAATAGCGACTAAGCCGCAAGTATGTTAGAAGCCAAATAATAATACTGGAACGTAACTAAATTTACAAATTTTTTTCGATACATAGACTTTAATCATAATATATCTTGAAACATCTTCACAAGCGGCCATCGGAACCCAAAGCATGCATGGTGAGAGCTTGTGTTATGGTAACCATACGCTTGAAAACTTACATATTCGTACATATATGTTAATATATACGTACACAGACATTTTTTACATCAAAACTCAAGAAATATCTATGCTCATCACGCACATGACGTATTAATTCTGGGCGAGAACAGAACACACGACCCCAGGCGCAACAGTCAGATTCACTAACCTCTACATTAGCAGGCCAGTTTTAATAGTAAGTTAAAAAATAGATTTAATTATTCTTCCAAATTTGCTTACCGCCTTTCTCACCTACACGCTACATCTACGCGTATTATGCACCCACGTCCCCATGTTGTTCGTAATTTTTTTTCGTAATGTTTGTAATGTAATGTGTGTCAGTGATGCGAAGGGAAATGAGAACGTCTCTCTTCGAACTTGTATTTGGGGATAATTTCCGGTACTCCTTCATTGTCATGTGACTACGACGTTTAATGTAAAAGTATTTTATTGGGTGATAAGTTACGTTAAGAATAAAGACGAATAAATATGAGCGTCTAACGTGTAGATCATTATCGAGAATTTTGTAGACAGTAACGGCTGTATATTGTCATCGTAACAGCAGATAAGACCACTTTAGTAACATTCCTTACTAAACGCACAGTACTAAAAAAAATTAACAAAACAAAAAACCGACTCCAAATTAAAACAAATTAAAATGCACTAAAAAGTAAAAAAATAATTATTCAAAGTCAATGAAATTATTACGATAATATGTATAATGTAGGTACAATTATTGTTATTTTTGGAGTCGGTGTCAGCCAAGGAAACAAAAGAATACAGACTAATTGAGTACCTCCTCCTTTTTGAAGTCGGTTAATTACTCATCTCCGAACTATGGGGAGTAACATAACTATGGGGACTGTGGGTAACATAATAAAATTTACAATTCCTTTTATTGAGTGAGCTACCAGTCATCCCAGTCCACTGCTGGCCTATGTCCAGCAGTGGACTGGGATGGGCTGATGATGATGATAATGAGTGAGCTAGTGAGTTATTAATTGAGTGAGTGAGGTAAGTTATACATCGACGTACTAAAATTAGATTATTGTACAAAATACATACATTAAATTATATTACCTAACATCACGCCTGTAACCCCGGCAGACGTAGGCAGAGAAATATAGTACACTCCCACGTTCCACCAGTTACGTTTACGTCCAACTATGGAATAGGTGATGAGCCAATTGCCATACACCGGGTACATTTCCAGACTCCGAGCCACAAGTAGAAAATCTAAATAAGAAAAATCCAGAAGACCCCAACCCGGGAGTTTAACCCAGGATCTCCCGATGGGCAGTTGCGTTTGCAACCGACACGACAAGAACATAACTAACCATATAACCAGTATATAAAAGACATTTCACTCAGATAACTATTGGTACCCGTATATTCGATACTTGATGAAAGGTACAAATGATTGTAAGAAACCTATCACACAAAAATCAAATCAATTGACGATACACAGAAATAGTGATATCATTTCAATGAAAAACTCGTGTAATAATTTATTTCAATATAGCATTAAGGGAAACCTTTGAAACGGGCATCCGTAGAAAGAAACGATTGGAGTTGGTAATGAAAGATATATTTCCAGTGTATGATTTCAATATTATTGAAATGAAATCACCTACGCGGTTTTAAATGGTAATTGCGAAAGATGTGGGCGGATAGAAGGGGAGGAAAAATATTTGTTACCTACCTAATGTTAACGTAACACCACGCTCGTATTCCCCGAAGAGGTAGGCAGAGGAGGGTAATACAGTCCTACATTTCACCAATTACACTGTAGACTGTACGGCCCACTATAGAATAAGGTGGTAAGGCTATTGTTATTTACCGGACACAAATCCACACTCAGATCTACTACTTGGAATATCAAGTTCAAAAAACCTCATAGAACCCGACCTGGACATCGAACTCAGGACCTCGCGATCAACAGCTACGCTTGCAATCACTTGACGAACGAGGCAGTCATTTGTTAACTAGTGTTGTTTATTTATTATGTAATGTACATTGTATCACAACTGGTAAACATACGTAAGTTTAGCCTTTAAGTGATTTCAGATAGTAGTAACGGACTACTACGAGTTAGTACTCGTAGTAGTCCGTTACTACTATATAATTTTAATTCCTCGAGACTGACTGGAATCATGAATGAAAATAAATGAATAATAATATGTACAATATTTTTTCACCGATGACGGTATTGTAATCGCAGAAAATTTATTTTCATGCAATAAAAAATCAATTACTGTCCGGAATTCAATGGTCTATGAAACTGCAGCAATTACTTCCTTCGGAACGTTTTCTGGGGTATTATAATTTATTAGGTTCACATTAGCGCAATCTTGGCGGAGGTCCAATATCAGGACCATGATTTAGAGCGGTTACAGATTTTTGGAAAGTGCCAATTCATTTCTAACTCGTTAATATATCTTCTCTTGGCAGATTCTTTGTATAAAACGGAGCTTCTTGACCTATGATATTTATGAGTCAGGGTTACTCCATACGGACAATCACACCATTTGTAACATCAACAATTTACAAAGTGTGCCAAAATCGAAGTTATTACTTCAAAATATATGTTACGTAAAATGTCACCACGTTATTTTAATCTCAACACGTTCAACCCTTTTATGTCCTGTCAGTGTCATGTGTCGCATGTTTTGTCATGATGTTCGAATTGTCAGCGAAATTATGATCGTGTCGATGTAGCTATGGAGGGGAGTCTGTGAGTTCTTTGACCATTTTCCTGATGGCGTTCGAACACTGGATGTCGTTGTGAAACATTGAATCAATGTACATGACATATCTCAAGTTTGCTTTTTGTGATACCTACTTAAGAATTAATTAATTACCATTAATCAAGTTCGAGAATTAACTTTTGAGTGAATATATTTAAATAATTATAAATATTAATGATACTCGTATATCCAACCAAAGATGCAGATCTTTAAGTTTTCTTATTTAACTTATCACCATTTTGATGGAAAAAATGTTGAAATGGTGCTAAATTATTATAAAGAAACTTCTATTGGAAATAATGATTTAGTTGATGTCTTTGTAATACATTTATTGCTAGTAGAATCAACTGGTGGTCAATATTTTTTGGAGTTAGGAGTTCTTGGGGTTCGGTCTGGAAAAAACATTTGCATAATGAATCGGTTAAGAAATAACCATGTCAGCGGCTACTTTTACCAAAAACACTATGGCTCTCAGTTTGGTGTTACGAAGCGCGTTGTATTTGTGTGTCGTGAAACGCGACCGCTGATAGAAAGGTCCTGAGATCGATTCCCGGGTACCATTGGATTCTTTTGACTTAGATTTTTTACTAGAAATTTGTAGAAGTTCCTCGAACACTAGATTTGTGCTCGGTGTATGACAATAGGCTCGCCCTCTATTCCATGTTGAAACGTGAATGTAACTGGCGAAACGTGGGAGTGTCCAGCACTCCCTCTGCCCTTTTTGGTGATTACGCGTGTTATGTTAGGTGTTTTTTTATTTCTTTTTATGAGCTCTAGGAGATAGGAGCTTTAAACATGGTTCTCAAATACGACTGATATGTTCATACACATTTCTGTGTGAACGAAAGTGATAATTTGAAAGATTGATAAATTAGAATCAATATCTTATTTCTGTTCAAAACATCCATTAACTGTCATCTCGAAAGTTTATTCCTTCTTTAGCCTTTAGCCTGTAGGTAAACCATTATTTCTTTGATTTTCCTCAATTTTTATCATCATATCAGACATATATGAATGTATATGTCAGTCATTCAACTCCGAAATTTATATCCATACTGTCACAATATTGCGTTTTATCATTCCGTAACAAAACCGTAACTTTGTTGATAAAGTTCATCAAATGTACGTTTAATTATACATATTAAAACAATTTACGTCGAGTAAGTATACAACGAATTAAATTTTATTCATCGTACGACATTAATAAACGTAGAACGACTCACCTGTCATATTAATTTTACAGGAATTAATGTGCGCCATTTTTAATTCGGAGCGCGGTCCGTTGAGTAATGGCGAATATAAAAGAAAAAAAAAACACGCGTTCTGAAACGATTTTAATAGAGGTTATTAATTATATTTTCATCTGCATTTCTAAATAATAAAAAGCCAACGATACGAAATAAATAATACTACTCTTTATTGTGCCTGTGTGTTTCTGTTATTTTTAAAATGTTCCCATTGTATTTACCATTCATTCATTTTAGTTTCAATGTTAATAATGATTGATTGATGCAGATTAAGGCCTTAGTATGTCAAGCTGGCCAAATGCTGTTTAGCATACTTCACATGATTTAGAGAACAGGGCCCAATGGTGGTCCTTGTGGAAGGCCTATGTCTAAAAGTGGACTGAGATAGGCTGATGATGTTGATAACATGCTTTATGTACATAAAATTATGGAAAAATACTAAGGCACCAAGACCTAAGTACACATAAAAAATGGAACCCCAAATTCCATATCGTTAAAATAATTGTATAGTAATAATTCTCTAACCGTTGAGCTAAGCTATTACTGCTCAGAATAACTCATGACGTCAACGCTTTTTGTTTCACTGTTGGATACGTTTCCTATCTAAATGTCTCAAGACCAGGATCTGCATTCAAAATATCAACGATTAAGGGCATAATTCGTCACATTGGCAAATGGCCGGTTGCTAGAGTTCACGCGCCATGAAAAGCTACAGAGAATTCTAAGGGTATCCTCACGATGTTTTCTTTGGGAATATTCTACATTCCTCTGCCTACCTCTTTGGGGATTACAGGCATGAAGTTCCGTTTTTTTACTTTCACTGTTTCAGCATACGTAAAATGCAAATTGTTGTAAAGAACTAGCTGCGTTCTTCACTATTAGGTTATCACAATGTTACAAAATGTAAAATACAGTTTACACATTTTTATGTGCCGTCTCGACCAATATTCAAAACCTTGTTAATGGAATTTACGTACCTAGTACTTTTTCACCTAGTGAAATACTTTGCAATATTTTCCTCAACTCTTAACGTCCGACTCAACTCTTAGCTGTTCTATCTTGGAAACAAAGTGAAGAATTTATAATTTTATATGGCCTTACAAGGTCTACAATGTAGCGAGGACCGCATACTACTCTGAAATCATACTTTCCTTTGTCTACCGTTCCAGCTATTGTAAAGAAAATTCTATTTTAAAGTCCATTTTCAAGTCGGCAAAGCTTAGAGCAACTTAGGAACAATTTCCCGCAAAGTCCTCGAAAGATAAGATTATTCTAGACTTAATGTTACATATATTGCGGTGTGCTTTGTCCTTTAATTAACGTGTTTGCTAACATTTTATTTATAGTTTTATCATACTGTCGATATAATTTGTAAGACATAATTTAAAATGTATTACAATTTATTAGTTTTAATTCGGGTCTTACACATTACTTACGCTAAAACTTGCGTTTTTCATTGATTTAAAACATTCAATTTGCCATCTGTGCACTTCAATAAGGAAATGAAAAAAAACAGTTATCTGTAATTTTACAAAGAATTTTCAATGAATCGGCATTAGGTGTAATCTACCACATGTATTAGAAGCGAATAGACACAGGTATCAGCGCGTAATAAGGTAACAAGTTTTGACGTATACATATATCGAATCGCTGTATCAACGAAATACATATATATCCTGACATGTATTAATGTCTTAGCGTTAAGTTTTACGAATTACTTCGACGACCAGCTAGCATTTCCCGTTACCCAACAAAACATTTAACAAATTTTATATATACTTATACACCAATAAAAATATTTTATATATGACATAGGACTAGTGTTTATTTGTAATGTACATTTATAAACTAAATAGTTTCACTTGCGCTTGGCATTGATTTGTTTTATGCATTTCTTTTATTATTTATGATGCGTACTTACTATAACTTTGCATTGTCACTGATAGTTGACTTTTAGAAATTACTACTAGACATTAAGTCCGCAAAATTTAAATTTAAACACGAGTAAAAAGACTTATTTTTATTCCTCACAATATCCCTTGCGGCCTTAACCTAGGTACAAAGAAAAGTCTCTTATGACACTAGGGTCAGTGACTTATTGACCTATTAATTGACCATGGACCAATTAAACCTGTTACAGTGCAAACATACAAACCTGTAAGTAAACATCCCACATGTTTGAATATGGCATATAACGATATCACTTGACATAATAGAAATATAGATGATTAATAGTTGCAGATGCCGACGGAGGTGGACCCAGACTCTTGAGGTCCGATACGGGCTGATGGGGGTGTCAGAAGTCTTCGAAACTGACGTGCGTGTATGATGCATTTATGAACAATTTTAATTTAATTTAATTTAATCAATTTTAATTTAAATTAATGAAGTTATTGATAAACGTAGATGAAGCAAGGCAGACTTAAGAGGATCGAGATATTCAGGACTCGGAGCTTTCTATCTACCCCATGGAGCCTGCCGCGATGATATAAGACAATGATTAATGTAGGTTTCATTAATCAAAGCAAACACTTGATTAATATACCTATTATTATTATGAAATTACGTAAAAATATAGAGCGGGATGTAAAAAACCTGGTATAATTTTATCTGACGTATTTTTTATAGCAAACAAGAGAATAATAAACCCGCATAGGCGATAAGAGCGAAGCGTTTGTAATGTTGTATTTTATAATTACAATATGTTGCCGAATTATCGGATGTTATTGAAATTTTAATAAAGGATCGAAGAACGAAGGTTATAATTTTGGAAGTATCCCATTTTTAAAATTATTATTGCGAATTCACTGTTGTCGTATTTCAGAGGATCTCACGGTTTCTAAGTGGTTGTAATTTAGAAAATAAGCTAACAAATTAAACCACATGTATCTGACTCCCACGGTTCAGGAGAGGTGAACCTATTGTCATACACCGCACAAGTCCAAACTCTAAAACACTACAAGAAATATGTACTAGTAAATCTAAGTTATCAAAATCGAATAGTAACCGACTCGGGATTTGAATCATGTTCCCTCGATCAGCTACGCTATTTAGCATTGCGCTAAAAAATATTTTATTAAAAGATTTTTTCATTTTAATCCCATTCAATCTTGTAAATTGTGGCAAACCAACTTGGCATGTAGGTGGCGTATCAATCATTCTCGCAGGTGACAAGCCGGGACAAAGACTAAGCTGTAACTATCTTTAGGTGTATGCACTTGACGATTGCGGTAGGCAGAATTTTCTTACAAATAATTTCTCACTCATGGGCTGTGGGCGGACATTGATTAAAAGTGATTTTGCTTAGAACTATGAACATAGATAGATTGAGACCAAGTTGATATCTACTCGTAACAGTTAACCGCATGAATTGCTAAACCATATTCATATATTCCAGATCAATCTGATACACTTTTAATGTGTTTCATCAACGTTAGTGATAATCTTGATTTCACTTGCAGAATTCATAAAAGCGATAACTTTAATAGTAATAAGTCATTATTAATACAATAATCCCTACAAAAAAGTAAAACGCACGTCAATATTCAACACGTCATTTACATATGACAACTGCGTAAAAAGTATCGAAAAATGTAGTCAAAAATTTCGTAAAGAAGAAACTAAAAAATAGACTATTAAGGCAATATGAATTAATAATTCTTTTTGATTAAAGGCTCCTTACATGATTTCGTTTCCTTGAATGTGTTAGTTCAATTTTGAACTTTTTTAATACCATCATAACATGTTGAGAAAACTGGCTCAGATGGGCATTTTGGGAAACAAGAACAAGAGAAAGATAAATGAAGCGACAAGCAATTCCAGGTGAAGTATATTTTTTGAACAAAATCAAATAGTTTCCGATAGTAATTGTGAACAGACATCTGAGGAATGGACAGAAGGATCCCGGGTGCCCTTGTGCGTTGCGAAAAGGATTACTTTCCTTGAAATAATAAACCAGAAGATTTCGTACTCCAAAGAGTAATAAATTTGCGAAGATTGTCAATTTTTTTTTTTTTTATTACTACATAAATTTTCATAATGTAAATTACTCTGTTGTGTACATGATGTGGTGGATAATAA
>DWFO01003438.1:0-12313 GCA_018246595.1 Mimoniades nurscia nurscia | reverse complement strand
ATCTTATTACTTATAGAATACGATTTTTATTTCTTTTTCCCTTTAACCGTTCCACTGTTGGAACATGGGTCTCCTCTCAGAATGAGAGGGTTATGGCCTTAGTCTGCCATGCTGGCCAAGTGCGGGTTGGCAGACTTCATACACCTTAGAGAACCTTTTTTTTGGTTTTTGTGGAGTAGTCGAGAAGTATAGATCAAAATAAAATAACATTCAAATTATTTTAAACAGAGAACCTGAATGTGGGATTATTAAACGACATAAAAAACAAATAGGTCAAGTGTGAACAAATAAAAAAATATTTAAATTATAAGCACGTGGAATATATCATTTATATAATATCACACCTGCAATCCCCGAAAAGATAGACAGAGCTCCAACGTTTCCAATATATGTACAAGTTTCGTCTCAACGTTTTCTTCTACAGTCCATAAAACGAAATTTAATTTTAAACCAATAAAAATACTGGAATCTGTGCGAGTTAAATGAACGTATGTTTAATTACGAATTCCGCCCACAATGGAACTGTTGTTCGGATTAAATAAATAAATATTGACTGAACACAGCGCTGTGCACGCAGATTGGCTGGTAACCGATTGTATGGTATTCCATTAAAATGTTGAACATGGCAATTGCAGAGCTGTAACATTGTTATATAGTGGCAAAACCACCAGTCCAGTGGACCTGGCTTTTGACCGCGGATTTAGGATTCGATTCCAAACCCAGGAATATTTCTATTATGAAGACACATGAAGAAGCTTTTGGTATTGATGACTGTGCGTGGAAATACACAAATTTGTATACTAGGTACCATTATTGTTGATAATTCTGAATATGGATTATTGCTTCAATTTTGTTTAAGATTTGTTATCATTTGCTTTTCCTCCACCGAGACCAAAGTGTCTATTTTGCGTTTAAAAGTGAGCTTATATGTATACATTAAAATCATTTAAGCTCAACTCCTACTAGTGTAGTGTTCTATTTTTAAAAAAGCTTGACACTATTCAAATGAAAAAACAAAATTATTAATCTACTGCCTCGTTGGTCGTGTTGGTTGCAAGCGTGCCTGCCCATAGAAAGGCCCTGGATCCGGCCGTGCAGGGGACTGTTGTATTTTTCTTATTTAGATTTATTTGTGGATCTAGTTGTGGCTCCGAGGCTGTAAATGTGCCCGGTGAATGAACGCCAATGAATTCTGAGAAAATTACATAAATTTTGTTTTACAAGGAGGGAGGTGGTTGTTCTGCTGGTATCTTGGGTTATGGTTCGTTACGTTACAGAACCACGTTTAATGCTAATTTAATGTTTGTAAATTCCTAAGTAAATTAAGTTAGCTAGAAGTATTTAACGCGATGCCGAGGGAGACCAAGCTATCTAGACCAAATAAATAAGGTTTTATGCGATGGGGACGTTAGAAGTCTCCGAAACCGGCGTGCATGTATGAAGAGAGTGATGAATGTGGGCGAAGTACGACAGGTCTGTGAGAATAGAGATATTTGGTACTCTGTCCTCTCTGCCTACCGAGCAAGGGACCTGGCGTGAAGATATGTGTAGACGTATTTAATGTAGTGTAATAAAAAAAAATCCAGAACAGAAATATAAAAAAGCATCTTAAACATATAACATTTTTTTTAATCGACAAGACTGGTATTATTAATACTTTTTTGTATCGGATGTATGCTCAAAATGGAGTTTCCTATTCAGTTCCCATACACTACTAAGTCACTGGCGCTTCGCTAAGTACTAAGTATGTATTCCTTCTCAATTTTGATGTTGATGTACAAATCCGTGCTATTTTATAGAAATTCACTAGTGCAGAATTCTCTTTGTTTTTCTGTATAAAGGGAAAATTAAAAATCCTACGCATTGTGTGTAAAAATGAAAGAGCCAATGTAGGTTGAGATGTAGTTTTTAATAAAAACTACCAGTACGTTCTAACGTTTGCATTGTACCTGTAGTTTTTTTCATTGGTTTATAAATTATACGAAAAATAAAACTCAACAATTATTCACTTAAGTAATTAGACTAGCACAATTTTGAAAACGTAACATCACACCTGGGGGATACCAGATGAGAAGAGATGGACAGGGGAGTGTAGTGGATAGCAAGTGACCCTATTGCCATAATATACCACCCACAAATCCATACTCCAAGCCTTTATTTGAAATTTGCGATTAGATAAGTTAGAAAAATCCTATATCACCCGACTCGGGATTCGAACCCCGGTCCAGGTCGACCAGCAGTCGAACTCGCAACCACTGGAACACAGAGGCAAATTATTCTTCGATTGAGTATACACTATAATTTTTATAGATCACGATTAATACTAATAATACGGAAATGAATTTATTAAATAGTAAATAAGGCAGATAAACGGAGGAAAGTAAGTTTTATATCAGACTACAAACCCCCAGTTCTGACTCTTAATATCGGACAGTACAAATGTATCTAGTCCGCTCATGCAACTGCATGTGCTGGACTACATCTGCCAATCCGCATAGCATTTTCATTCCTATAGAATAACCCACAAGGAAACAAGATAAGGCTTAATAAAGGTGATATTGGTGATGACGATGATGCAATTGCGGCCGTCTCGTCTACAACACGCGTAATACAGCCGTTATAGCATAAGATGAAGCCACGGTGTCGATACGACCTCCAATTTTTCAATGAGACGGCTGTCTAGCTGATGGGCCGCCTGCCAACATCGCGTACTGTACCGCGCTCGAGAACAGTTAACGCGTTTGTCGAGGGCCCTTAAGTGACATCATTAACAGCTGAAGGCCGGGACATTCGGTCGACGTTGGTCGGAATTGGTTGAAGTGTATCTCGTCAAAGTCATGACCATTATTCGGCCGGTCCCGGTCCACGGTAGGACAACTTTGCCCAAAATAAACATCTTTACTCCTACTTTATTACTCCCTTTTATTTTATTTTCGCCAAAGTACTGGTGAAGAATTCCACTAATTATTTATTAATTTCGACTAATATTATGTATGTATTTGTTTGCTGGTATTACACAAAAGAACATGTTTTTATGATTCCAATAGCCGAGGCTGAAGTCGAGGACGGTCTATGCCCGGCAATGGACTGAGTAAATTAATGTTGGTGACGACATATTGGCAGCGCCATTAACAGACACGACGCACTGAATTTGTGGAGTACTTGAATCTTTTCCTTCCGATATTTTCCTTCACCGTAATAACAAGTGATATTTAGTCTTAAAACGCAATGTTTTATCAAGGGGATTCGAATCCGGGATAACTTGAGTAGAAGACAGAATTTTACATATCGAGGCTATCACTGAACAAGGAAAAAATATGTGATAATTGAAAATTAATTTTTGGTCCGGTGTTATTCTTAGGTTGTACACCTTATACAGTCCGTCTTACCCATTAACGGGGTCAATCACTTGATACGCCATTGTACGGAATGCACCTGGCCTCATAACCTCCCCTAATGCCATAGGTCAAATATTTAGACCTGAGTAATATTTAGCATCATTTGTTACGATTTTATCATATTTTACAAATTATTCATACCGATCTATACTGTATTGTATCTGTTTGCCAGGACATTAAATAGGTATGACTATATTTTTATGACATTTATATTTGTAATATAATATATATTTTGACTGCCTCGTTGGTTGTGTTGGTTGCAAGTGCGACTGCCGATCGGGTGGTGCCGGGATCAATTCCCGGGTCGGGAACTACAAATTTTTCCTAATTTAGATTTTCTAGTAGGTGCTCGGAGTCTGGATATATGCCCGATGTATGGCAATAGGCTCACCTATTCCATCGTGGGACGTAACCGTAACTGGTGGAACGTGGGAGTGTAATACATTCCTCTGCCTACCTCTTCGGGAATTACAGGCGTAATGTCACGTTAATATATTTTTTACATGCATTTCATTAATGCAAATGGACACCGTTTTAACTAAGAATGAAATAATTAAATAAATGTTCTAAATACTGCTTCACGATCAGTGTCACACATTTATTTACTCATTATTATCATGTGCCAGGACATTGAGGCACCCTGAAGTTCCTTGTCCTTTTTTATAAATGCGCGTCCGCGTCGGTGACCTCTGACATTTCGCGGGGCTAGCAGGTCGATCCCACGGGCGCTTTCGTAAGAGGGCGTGGCCTGTCTCCAATGGAGTTGCAAAAGTTATTCACACTATTATTCAAATAGTTAAATAATGAACTAAGCATTCCGGTATATTTTTAGAGGTAATGTAATTTGGTTAGAATGAATTGAATAAAAATATAGCTCAGTAATTACTATCATAATTTCAGATTATTTAATATGTAATATAATATTAATTGTACGTATGCGATCGTGTTGTACGTACGGCCAGTACGTGGGCATCACTACCCATGATCATACAAAAGTATCGTCAAACTCCACTCATTATAAATACGAATTGTAGTTCATATTTTGTTAAAACTAAGACACTAGTACATAATTTAAACTTGAGAGTTATACGAATAAGTAATAGCTTATTTCAGTACAAAAGATTATATGTAACATCACGCCCGTAACCTCTGAAACGATAGGCAGAGGAGTGCAGTACTCTCCTACGTTTCAGCCGTTACGTTTACGTCTCACAATGGAACACTGGGTGCGCGTATTGTCCATACACAGCGGACAAATACAGACTGCGAGCCATTACTAGAAATTTTAACCAGAAATTCTAGTAAGAAATAACCAACAGTACCCGATCTAGAATTTGAGCCCACGACCTCTAAATTGGCAGTCGTTCACCCAACTACTCGACCAACGAGGCAGTCAATACAAACTAACATACTCGTATTAGAAATTTTTGTTATACAATTAATAATAAAATTTAAGATAGACAATTACGACCAAGGCGACGGGCGCTACTTTTTTGTCTGACAGCCACAGACATTTTGTTTTACTTTTTACGTATTACGTACCACGTGGAGCAGTTGACCTGGTTACCTCGCTAAATGCCAAGGGTCAGACCCGGGACCTAGCAGAGATAGAAGAGTGAGCCGGAAAATAATACTCGTAAAGGTGTTTTGGGTATATGTTAATGATGTAACTGTACAGGAATTATGACGGCGGGACGTAATGGATGGAGATTTTCATTTATTATTATTCCATCGCCGTGCCAAAGCCCTTTAGAGATTGGCAGAGAATGCTGAGGGTCACGTAATGAGAAGTTACTGAAGTACGTTAGGTGTATAAGACTAGATATTTAGTATTAGGTGTTCTCTGGCCACCCCTAATTTCGTTTACGTAACATCATGCCTGTAATTCACGTTCCACTATGAAATTTATACAATACATGCTGATAGATATTTTAACAAAAATTCTAAGTTAGTAAATTCCAATAATACTCGGGATTGGATTGAATTTAATTTGGTAGCTTTAGGTTTGTTCGTTCGGTTTGAATATATAAAAAATAAATTCAAAACGTAAAAGATGCAATGGTACATAATGTACAAGCATTAAAAATATAAATGATAATAATTGTTATTATTAATAAAACTTTCAAAGTTCGTTTTAATATTCTAGCTTAATAGTGATGAGACAATTATTATTATTTTTTTTACTTTTATGTGTCTCAGATATAAGAAATTAATGTTTATTCATTCTATATAATACATTACTATATAATTGCAAATAATAAATGAATAAAGATTTTCCTTTTATTACGAACAATAAAAAAATCCTCTCCTTAAAGTGTTACATAATGTCAGGATACGTGAATTGGTCTCGCTATTAGTCAGGGTCCCTCGACTATTAAGAGTGACATTACACGTTAATATACTACCGAAAATTACACGACCCAAGACGTCCACATTTAGTTGACATTCGGCCCCTCGACCTCAAGGCTTACGTTTCGAAGGACACGTTTCACATCCTAGGCGTCGTCGGTCCTTGATAATAAACAGATTATTTTGATTACTCAGTTGTTTATACGCACCGACATCGTGGCTGTGTTTTTGATTAGAAGTGACATGTGTGTGACATTACAGTAATGTGTCACGTATCTATGTTTAGAAATATGTGTTACAAAACAATATGTAGATACTGTATGAGTATATCGTTGATTAATGACGCAAGTTAACTGTGTTATATATAATTTAATTTAAATATTCAAACCTAATGTATGTTTTGTGATGGAATAAAATGTATTGATCGTTGAAAATAACGGTGCGCGGGGCTGTTAGAGAATTTATTGATGAAAATAGATATGGAAATAAGCAATAAGCAATGTATTGTTTCGTCATTTATCAACTATTTTTTGTTACCTACTAACATATGCGAAAAAAAATCTAAATGACGTTATCGCTATAATCATTGAATTTACTTATTTCAAAATTTTGTTAAATCCATTAATCTCTAATCTGATTTCTGTTAAATCTGTCCATTCTAGACCCCACCATGGAATAGGGGGTGAGTCTATAGCCAAAAGTTATTTCATCTGCTATTCTGCTTCACATTAAACGCAATATGCCTATTACACACATGTATTGACTATTAATTCTGTTAAAAACTACGTATTTTAATAATTTTAAATTGCAACTTTATTTGTATCATACGGCACGACTTGCTCCATAACAGAGCAGGGCTTATTTAACGAAGGAATCAATTGCTCGTTGTAAACTAGATTTCGGATAGTATATGGTTTTACGAACACATTACACTCCTTTTTACTTACTAAGTAAGATTGGCTAGAATTGCTAGTTTTGGGACAGGATATATTTGTGGAAAATTCTCTACTTATGTACAAGAAATGCTGGGCTTAGGTGGGAATCAAGCTTATTGCAACACCATGCCCTTTGAAGGTTGGTAGGGATCCCGAATAGTTGTCTTAGATAGTCATCAATATATTGATAGATCGCACTCTGTTCTGCTTAATTCTAAAGGTTATTTTCGATCTGTAACTGTATCTTGCTAAAAGCAAATATTACGTTACATTTTAAACTTAACCCCTTTTTTGGTTCTACATTATTTGATACTTGACCCAGTTTGTGGTTCGTGACGGATGTAAGTAATAACTTTATTCCGTAATAACTCTGCTATAACTCTACTATAACTGTGCTATAACTCTGTAACAACTATATTCAAAGGCTATTTGGTAATTTAAAATTCAATTGAAAGTGTCGTTAGTGACGTATATACTTGTATATTATTATAGGTCAGGTCAAAAGTAACTTTAACAGACAAGCATTTATAACAACTTTGATGAATGTACAACAGAAAGATGTTTGTGAGGATTCCAGTTTGTGGAAATACTCAGTTCTTTTCTACGCTTGAAGGAAATGATATTTGCGCGCACGTAATTACTTCTTGGTTCACGCAAATATTATACTTGTGATCATGCCAATGACGTTGCAAATACATTAAAAATCTGTAAATAAAATGTATTTTTTAAATATCGAATTCCTTGTGTTTACTTTTTGTACTTAGGGCCATTGTTATTTCTGCTATTTATATGTAGGTATAATTATAGTGGTAAAGCTGCTTAAATAGGTATCGCCTTAAACCAGGATATGCCTGGGCTGTGGTTCTACCATATTGCTCTACAAATACGGGAAAAGAAAATGGTTGGATACCAAGATATTATTTGTTTCTTTGAACATTGCTTTGGTATTGGTACTAAAGGCGGTCACTAAATGCGGAATTAATTAAATTGACAAGTCATTTATCAATAACCACTATGCTTAGTATATTTGAAGTTTATTTGTTGCAGTAAATATATTAAATTATGGAGTAAATTATTATAATCATGATGTTGAAAAGGGGTCTCGGAATAAGACGGATCAACGCTAACTCTACCACGCTGGCTAAGTGGAGAACCAAATGTAGTGTACGTTTCTTCACGATATTTTCCTTCACCGTTATAACAAGTCATTTTTAATTTTGAAAAAGACATTTTTTTAAAAGGCGCCCGCCACAGCTTGTATAATTTACACATTTGTTTAATAAACGTATTTACTTGTACTGTAAGGTGTTCGGAATAGAGTTGATTATCGCTCGGACGTAGCTGACGTTAGCGTAACTTTGAACTACATAGCTACGTAGCGTAGTTGGGGCCGCTACGGCGTGCGTAGCTTTCGCCTACGTTTACCATGAATAGGAAATGAAAATGAATATGTATTATTAATATTTGCATAGAAATAATAATAAAGACAATGTTATACCGCGTTTAAATATAATATATTATCTATGTAAATATGATTTGACATTTTAATATGATTTGACAAACGTAAGTAATATTTGATTTTATTAAAATATTCTCTCTTCCCGCTTCAACAATATTTATTTGTATCCAATTATCAAAATCTATATTTTTCTATTGAAATGTAAGATACAATAAAATGTATGGATTTTATTTGTGATATACAGGTAGAGCTGGAATATGAAAGGTTATATGAAGTTTTCTCAAGGATCAGGAACAATTAGAACCCTACAAACAAATCTACAAAATTAGAATGTTAAGTACTGTTACTTCCACTCCAATTAATTGTAAAACATAATATATACATTCTTTGTTAAGAGTCTCATGAAAATATTGTTTATTTTTTATACATAAAATGAAGACTAAATATGTAACATAAATCGCGTTGGTAAGAATATTAAATGTTAAATAAGAAATAGTTTGACCTTGTTTCCCTATATTTTTGCTGTAATAAATCATTATTAAGTATTCTTTAATTATGAACAAAATGATACGATCTATATGTGAAAAATATTAGGTAGATTTTTAGAATTAGGTCACTATGAGCGAGGAATGTTTCGTTAAAGTTACGCCCTACATCGCAGTAATGCGTTCTATTAACACTTTCTACATATTTATGTTATAATCATATTAATGTCACCTTTCTAATATTATATTATTCTGTAGTTATTCGAAATAGTTCCAACAGTTTTCATGTAGTCAATAACTTATACAAGTAGCGACATCTCTTGACATTTTCCTGGAACTATTTCTATACATGGAACACTATATTTATAATATAATTTTTTAATTCTTATATGTAAATAATATGTAACGAGAAATTTAATTCAAGAATACTTCAGTATAATAAGCGAGTTAAACACATATTTACATCAAGGTAACGAGGTTATAAACATATATTATGTAAGAATATAACGTCTACAGATCAGACTAAGAGGCTGGGTAATTGTTTTTATTTTGCAGAGATAGTTTGGGATACGTACATGTTAATGATGTGGTTCTTCTGGTGAGACTTACAACATATATTTACGGACGTAAACGTAAATAGAATAAAAAATATACACTGAGTAGTACGAGATATGTTTTGGCAGGGTGTTAGTTTCTCCAAGCGTTTGGCTCGTTTTAAATATATCTTACATGCGAATAAGAATCGTTCACGGGTACTTACTGACCGATCAGAGACGCTCCCTGGGGAACGACCAAGTGGACCGTGAACACGTCACTCGCGGCAAATCGTACGACGGAAAATTAAACATGGATTTCGCATACACGGGAATCAATCGAGATGGAAACAATAACGTGATTCTTACATAATTCCGTCCGCCATTAGCGAGTGCACGCGATACCCGCCCCTAGACCCTCGGCGGTACGGGCTCCCGTTTTCCATATTCCATGCACAATAGCTATTTTGGAGCTGCGCCGGCGGCGGTGGCAACCTTGAATACCGAACGCACCTTTAAATTTAGCCGGTTAACCTAGATACGGGTACCATTCGGTGTGAGGTGGATCGATGTTCTCTACTCGCATGCGCTATATCTCGACTGTTTTAAAATAGCGGCGCGGGTGTGGTGTATCGTGGTGGAGCAGGCGGGGTGTTGTGGCGCCCGTCCGCGAGCTACTGTCTGATGTCGGGCGGGACGCCGCGCGCATGCGCTCTCCCGCCGCCGCTAACGATCGCCTCGCTCTGCGGAGTCGCTCGCTGCTGGCGCACGTGCTGCGAAGTTAGCTGGACCTAACGCTCCAAGTCTCTAAAACAGCTCCGAATTGCTTCATACCAGCAGAAGCAAGTAAGCTGCCAGGCGCAGATATGTAGATACGTTGATGGCTTTAGTGACATTGTAGTCTGAATTCTAATTAATAATCGTGAACCAATATGTATATTTCAAAGTTAAAGGGAAAATATTTCAAAGTTTTAAAATTCAGTCTAAACTTTAAATGTTCACGATTAATATGAAGCTTCTTAATATTGTACATATTTGTCTTCATGTGCGATAAATAAATCTAAGTTGGAATCCAACAGCAATCGCCTTGTCGATATCCAGCTGCACACGTGTCGTTTATTAAAATGACAACGTTTAAAACTGCCGCGGTTTATCTACCATGCTGGCAACGTGGACAATTCGAAAGAATTATAGAGAGCTCCGAGAAGTATGTTTCTGTTTCATGATACTTATTTAAGTCTAAGTTGCAGTAAGTAATGTTTTGAACTGTATTAAATTGTAAATGTGTCATTTGATAATATTGAAATAATACACGCCAAACATACAACATGTTTATGAGACCACTCTTCGACTACATATATTTAGATTATTCTGGGATGTCAGCTATCTTTGAAAAAGTATACTCGGATCTACTGGAATTATGTGTCATAGGAGTCTGTCTGCATTTTCGTGTTTTCATGGTTCATGATATTGCTGTCATCGAAAACGAAGACGCAGCGGGTACTTAAATGGTTACCGTACGTAGCAAACATTGACAAGCGTTTTTTAAGGCAGCTGGAAGTTGTATTTACTATTAGATAACGAGTATTAAAGATTTTAGGAATCTAGGTTGGTTAAGAAGTTTACCGTATTTTTTTATGAATAAGCGACAGACGTAGGTACATCCAAATCTTGCAGATCATATAGGACTACTCGGCCACTATAGTCCAAAGACCGTAAGACTCAAGAAGAAGAGTGTTTTCCTGGTATAGACAAAATACTTCAAGGCAACCGATTTTCCAGTAGGAACAGAACATCGTTCAATCTCTTCTTGGTATAAAAAAGACTAAACTTTCTGAGCCCGCAATCATCTTATGGGTAACTAAAAAATCTGTCGAGCTGATAATAGGTAAGAAGTTCAAAAACATCTAATTATATTTTCAAATTAATGTTCATGAAGACTAGTTTGTGATTTAATACTATGTTCTAATATCTTGTGCCTTAGGGTGTCTACCTACCACAAGGGTATAAAACAGAGCAAGTAGTCAGCTTTGCAGCTGAATCTAGCACAGCCAAGTTATTATTAAATTTATTATATTGCTCTAAATATTATTAAAATTTTATTACGAATTGTTCATTTTATTTTAACCATTGATAAACTGCACCCGGCTGATCATAATCATTATTTTTGATCAGAGGGATGTAATAGGATATACTTCAGCTATTACTTAAGAGATGGCGCTGCTACCTATGAATAGTTAAAAACTTTGACGAACGCTAGATGGCACTGTAATTTTATAGTAGACAACTTCTAACGATCTGTATTTTCTACTGCGGTTGTTTACTTAAATCAACATCACTGATGTTAAAATTTAAGTTTACTAACAAAAGGGATTTTTTTAATATACTCCCTTACTAAATACAAATTATTAACTAAGATTTTATCAATTGTTACGAGGGTGAGGTAAATAAAGGTTTCAAACCCTCTGGTTAAGGAAGTAGTATATTGAAATTTGATTATTTAACGGTGTGTTACACAACAACATCAACAAAGTCACCCTAAATAATGATAGTCTTTGTTGATATTGTGTAAGCAGTACTTTTGTTCTTATTCAATTATTATTTTACTGAAAACAATAAATTGTACATAGCTTCGTTGTTCGAGTGATTGCAAGCACTACTAGTAATTGAGAGCTCCTGGGCTTAATTTCCCGGGTCAGGTATAATGGAGATTTTACTTAAAACTCTTAGTAATAGCTCGGAGTCTGGATTTGTGATATTCGAACATGTCACGTAGATCATAAGTAGTGAATCGTGGTAGTGTAGCTCTACACTCCTCTGCTTACCCCTTTGGGGAATACCGTCGTTCTTGCGAATATAAATCTATGCATTAATCTTATACTGTTTATTGCAACTTGTACAAATTTGTTTAATACCCTAGTTATAACTTTCTAATTTATATTGCATTATGTTTTTTTAGTTACGAAAAGCATCGGAGCTAAGGTCGTGACCGCGCAGGACATGATTTGAATTTTGGTGAAGATTTGAATATCTTTAAAGTGCTATTACATTGACGCATTTGATAAACGTGATATCACGCCTGTAATCCCCGAAGAGGTAGGCAGAGGAATGCAGAACACTCCTACGTTTCACCAGTTACGTTTACGTCCCACTA
>DWFO01003437.1:0-12314 GCA_018246595.1 Mimoniades nurscia nurscia | reverse complement strand
GGCAGAGGAATGCAGAACACTCCCACGTTTCACCGGTTACGTTTACGTCCCACTATGGAATAGGTGGTGAGCCTATGAATGTCGATATCAACGGTTTTAAAGTTGATAGATACGATATAATGAAGATTAAAAATACAATATAAAACAATAAATAATAAAAAGAACGCCTATAGGTTATTTGTATAACTTACAAACGCACAACATGACCAGTTATTTGAATATTCATTTCAAATTTCCAAAATTGACTATATAGTTGACCAATATCGACACAAGAAATAAACGAGTGCTTCGCTTAGTGCAGGAAGATGAAATTTGCTGTCGCTTGTCACAGCAGACGGGATTTGCCCACGAGCTCGGGGCTGCTCTTGTTACGACTTATGAGTAGCCGGGCTCCCGCGACCCATTAGTCGTTAAGCTGTCCCGCCTACTTTCGGCTGTAGCTTTAATCATTGGCGACGAATGATTTAACCATAATGACATTTTTGTAGTTAAAGGTCATACGAATTACTCACCAGTAAAGATAAGAGAATTAGAAGCTGTTAAAGTAAGTGAGAAATAGTGACAATTGTAGCTCGTTTGTAACGTTTTCTTTTTATCGTTCTCTTTTATTTCACTTAAAAATATCTAATAACTATTCAGTAGATAAGCTTTTCGACGGGCTACATACATTTATATGTTCTTATAAATATATCATTGAAATATAGCAGGACATTGCCAACAAATGATATCATTTTCCATCACTTGGGCCATGATATTACGAGTAGGTACGCAGTCAAAGTCGTTGAAGAGGCGACGAAGATTCACACAGTAGGTATAGATAGGTACTGTGACGGGAAATTGATGCGACAAATACGATTGGACCGTAATATATTATAGTGAAGATATTGCGTATGTTTATAGTAAAATTTTGCTTAAGTATATTATAATTGGTAAATGAATTATTTTGTGTTTGAAAATACCTCATTTGTAATAGTGCTCGCGAACAATGCAAGCAAGTTATTTGGATCAAAATGGAAAAATGTTGGATTTTTATTAGATACTTGAATATCCATCAGTTGTACACATAATTGGTTTAACTACGTGTGGTTTACGTCTGTAAAATTCAAATTTACAACTTTTTTCTTATAATCAAACATACGTATATCTACGATTATTGCAATTTTATAAAACAAAACTATTTTTAATCTGTTAAAAGTCCATCTAAAAAAAAAGTTCCCTACACACGTGTAAAGTCTGCCAACCCACACTTCGCCAGTAGTCTTAACCCTCTCATTCTGACAGCAGATTAGTGTTCTGACAGGGATACGATGAAAGGGTCGGATGTCCATGTAAAATTTCCATGCAGAAAAGGATATGTTCGTATTCAAAACATAATAGCCCAATTGAAATCTAATTCCTAGCCAATCTCCGACATCGCTTTTAATATGGACTAACAGGTAAGCTTGACAACTCCAACTTTGTGTTTAACTAAGTTGAACGCCCGCGAGCTCGTAAATAGTTTTAATGCGGGGATCCAAGATAGATTTAGATCACAGTTGGGAGCGGTCTTAGATCTAAGCGGTTGTTGAGGGTGACCATTTATGGCGACAACGGGGGACACACGACCGAAATAGTTACATGCACCAGGGTTGACAGTCCAGGTGATATTGATAGACGTCATTGAAATATTTTCGTCAGATAACATAATATATGAGTAACCATTTATTACTCAGTTACTAAGTTGTATGATTCGCTAAGAAGCTCAAGCGCTAGCTTCGTCTTGCCTTGCATTTAATTACAATCACTTTTGCAGTTCTATATTGTATTATAAATATTTAACATAGATTAAAACTTTACGATTAATGATAAAAAATAAGCACAGAGATATTGACACTTGACGGTCTCTGCCGATTCAGTAAAAGTCCTGATGTGACCACTGTATAAAAAAAATAATCGAAAATATTACTGTCTCGTTAGACGAGTAGTTGTAAGCCCGACTGCTGATTAAGAGGTCCTCGGTTCGATCCTAGGGTTGAGCAGATTGTTAATAGGTTTCTCTAAATTATAGTTCCCAGTAATAGCAGTCTGGATTTGTGTCTGATGTATGTCAATAGACTCATGTCCTACGCAGTGATAGCACATATAACATAAATGGTGAATCGTAGGGGTGTGCTGCACTCCTTTGCCTACTTCTTTGGAGAAATACAGACATGATTTTATATAATAAATGAAAAACATGCTTTTTGCACAGCCCTAGAAGAGCAAGTGCAGCGCCGCCACGCTCACATTTGGTTCGCGTCGGAATTATCTCTCGGCTTTCACCCGCTGTTGCCACGCTGCATCGCGCTCAAATAAAACTATATACGGAGCAATGATACAAGCACTTCATTCTGTTTCTTATGTAATTATATCCTAGCTTATAACGGAAATAATATTATGTATATTAATTGCGAGTTTCCGTCCTTGGAGGCATTTATAAAAAAATAAAAAATTAGATTACGCTTTTTATTATTAGATATAATTAATGATTTTTATTCTTTTTACGTAGGTATTGCAATAAAATTAATACATGGGGTTCGTATTTGAAGTTTTTTTTTTACAATTTATTAACCTACTCTTTTTTGTTAAAATAATATAAAACCGACAAAAAGGAAATCGGCTGTAATAAATTGTTTTATAAATCAATAGCCTATGTTCCTTGTCGGAATTCTAACATTCATAATATAAACTTTCATCAAAATCAATTCAGTGGTTTTAAAGTAAAAACGTAGCGGACATTCTTAGTAACTGTTGTACTTAGTTATAAAATTAAACTGGATTGTTATTCGCCATCCACCTTAAAGTTTTTTCGAATACCAAAAAATATTCTCGCGGCCAGTAGGTACCACTAGACTAGGTGCCATCGCCGTCATCATCCCTCATAGTCTTTTCGATTCGACAGTAAAAATATTCTAACGACTAAAAATTTATGATTTCCAATACTGTTCAATACCTCACTTACCTTAATTTTTTAGTATTTTTTCTATGAAACCGTTAATTACGAAAACTACTTTTAATTGCGTACCACGTGCGGTGAAATCGAAGTTCCATTAAATAGGTACATATTACATATGTACTGAAATAAAACAACGTTGGAAACGGCAAGTTTCATTAGAGCGCTGTTAAATGGATAATTGTGAATTATCGGCATATGCTTCGACTCCCACGAGACTGGAGACCGGAGCATGTGGTGAAAAAAAAATCAATACCAGTAATGTAGTATAACACAGCCAAGCCCTTGTGGCATGAATAAATTAATACACAAACACATTAATATTCTACTTTTTTGCCAATATCTCGAGACAGCTTCACACTCACGCTCATCTGATATCGTACTAGATATCATCATCTAGATATCGTATTCTGGTAGCTCGTTACATGGACAAAACTAGGCTGAGCCTATGATACTCAGATAACTGTTACATTACAGATATTTTTATATACATATGTACATATAATAATGTTGATATAAAATTGATTTGATCGATCATGAGTTTCTATTTGATGAAATATTCTGTTTTAAATAAAATTAATTATTGTGATTTCTATTGTCATTAAATGAATAAGACGAAAATTAATCATTACTGCAGAGTTGAAATAAATAAATTTATATATATATCTTTACTATTTATATATATATCTTTAGTAAGACGATACTAAATTGCAAGATATAAATTAATATTTAGTCGTTTCGCTTATTTTCCTTATTCTGTTCTTTGTTCATATCTTCGCTTAGTTACGACACTACTGGGTAGGTATATTGTATTGATTGTTTGCAAGTTATATATATTTATCCTTTTTCTAATACCTACCCTTGAGCCATACGATTATGTGTATAATCCTTACATTTCATTTTCCTTATATTTTGTGACCTTTATTGGATAGTCACCTTTGAGATGTCTATTATATGCTTAGTTATTTATACATACTGTTTAATGACAAACTACTAAATCTATATATTTATATATTTAATTAACAAATTTAATCCCTTACTAAATATACTAAAACAGATCAAAGATGCGTATAAATACATTTCTTATTAACGCTCTGTCAAATTGAGTAAATTTTGATACTGGCTGTGTCTATTATTATATTTGTAAGGTTGAGCCTACGAGATACCCTGCCAACTCCATGGGTAATAACTTAGCTTCGGCCAAATACGGGTAGTCTTACCCGTCTTACCCTTGTCAAGGTAACAAGATCCGACTAATACCTGCAAATTACGATGCGTGTTGTTGCAAACGGCGTTGATCATTTTACCCATTAGGAATTTAGAGAATATAATTTTAACATTTTTATTATTATTTATTTTACTCGACTGTCTCGTTGGTCGCGTTGGTTGGAAGCGCGACTGGCGGTCCTGGGTGTAAATCCCGGGTCGGCTATTATTAGATTTTACTAAACTAGATTTTCCAGTAGTAGCTCGGAGTCTGGATATGTACCCGGTGTATGGCAATAGGCTCACCACCTATTCCATAGTGGGACGTAACCGTAACGGGTGAAACGTGGGAGTGCACTACACTCCTGTGCCTTCGAGAACTACAGCCGTGAGGTTACGTATTTTTTTAACACTTTTAACGTTTAAGTGTTACCATTACGATAGTCAAATATGCCATAGATCCATCACGGTAGTATTTCCCCGAAGGGTTAGGCAGAGGAGTATATTATATGTCGATAACATGTAGATTGTTCAGATTTAAAAAAAACGATCTAAGTTAAACATTGCTAAAATTATAGGCGATATCTAAAATAACCAAAATACATACGATAATCACGTTTTAGCAATAAAAACAATCAATACTTTTTAAAACGGGGCTGCTGTGTTTGAGGATAACTTTTACAACCATACTGAGCTATTACTGAATAAATGTTTAATAGCGTTACATACAATAGATAATTGTGTATGAAATGTAATATCCGGCGCTCGCCCGTGGCCGTATCAATCAAATTGACAAGGGCCCTCCCCTGGACGTGACGTATCGCACCGTCTGCTGCGTTCCCACAGCTGACCTTGGCCGCGCTCCCCACTCCACTAACTAACCTACCGTGATGGTCGCCTGTACATCAAACATTTTCACTGTGACGTCATTTTTCAACAGCATTGGATATTTTTGGTGTACACCATGTACCTACCTACCCTACATTCCCACCTCATATTGACTGGTAGGTTATTGGCATTAGATATTTAAGCCCGTTCATTATTACCTACTTTTAATATTATAATCAAAATAAAATAAGTAATGTTCTAACGATGCGAGAGATATTTAACATTCAAAAATACCCTCGCAAAACATTCGCAAAAATGAAATTGGTACAAATATAAGCTTCCCTTGATGTAGAATTGGGTTGAAAGCCAAATCTTTATTTATTACGAACATCTGATGTCATGATAATAAGCTCTAAAAGCCACATACATAGTTATAAAATAAGACATAAAATTATTTACAAGTTATACAATGTATTTAGACATATTAAACCGTAATTACTTTCACTGATAATATTGTAATCCTTAAGTTTGTAACCCTTAAGAAAGGTTTTAAATTACTCTTGTGAGCAGAGATAACTTTGTGGTTTCAATTTCGATCTCCCACTACAGGTTTTGGAGTGCGAATCCAGGCATATCCCTGAGACTTTACTAAGCTACGAGTGGTTACAAGGTGAAATGTCGCGAGTAAATGTACAGGCTTACTAAGCATAAGAGCATACTCGTATTGTTCTCTAAATTGTGTAAAGTCAACCACTACGCACTTAGCCAGTGTAGCAGATCATCACCTTAAACCTTCACATTATATCATAAATCAGTTATAAAAGGTATTTGGGAAGTTTCATCATAATTTCATATATACAGTAGAGCACAATTTTGCGTCACCGTGGATTAGATTATAAAAAAATGGAGATACACTAGAGGTACATAATATATTCAAATTCATCAATGTCTTCGTCTCGGATGGTTATATAACTTTGGTAGTGTGTCGCGAACGACGCAGCGAATAGTCCGCTGGTGAAACATTCCATGCGTCCTGTCGACGTGGTGTCGTTTGGTTAGTCACGTTGACTAACGTTGACGTTGACGTTGACTCTCAATGCCCCGATGGTCATGTGACGCATCCGTACAGCGAACACAATGATGATCGCACCACGTGGACTCGCTGTTCGCAATAATAATAATCATTTTACCATTGGTTTGAACATAAATATGTACACACCAATACATACATACATCATTATATTACTTCCCGCATCAATCACATACATATATTTTTATAAATAGCCTTATTAGATTTGGACTAAGCAAGTGTAGATAGAAATTTAAATTGATGATATAAATAACTATGTAGTTATATGATGACGAATGTGGTCATATTTGATAAAAATATTAGCAATTAAATGTTAATTGCAACGTTATATATCTGTTATTTACTAAACTGTTATTAAGTGCATAAAGTACAATTTGGTTATTTTAAGTAAACGGCCGCCTAAAGACACCTGCGACCTTCCTTGAGCGAGACTTTAGTAATATGTACTTATGTACAGTCGAATTGACTGTACCGACCGAATCTGACACTGACAGGTTTGCTCCGTAGTGCATTTTTGTATTAAAATAAATTTCTTCGAAGTCAGCTTTTTTTGTTAAATTTTCTGTTTATGTGTTACAGTACATTCCCACCTATCTCTAGTTATGTTGATGTCGCACTACTAAGTAGAGGGTGAATTTATTGCCACAATCCGAGCATCAAATTCATACTCCGAGTCACTACTAGAGAATCTAATTTAAAAATGTTTAATAATAACAGACTCGTGAGATGAACCCAGGACTTCTAAATCAGCAGGCGCGCTTGTAACCAGTCGACCCAGGCAGTTATAAAAATTCAAATAGTGTTTCCGTTTACGTTCTCATTCATTCACAGCTCAATGTTTATTTATATTTATAATATGCGGACAGATTCAAACTGTCTGTAATAAATGTCTGTAATAAATAATAATGTAATCTAATTATGATGATAATATTCAGTTACTCGCTAGAAATGTCTAAATGGTTATGTGTATGTTAATTTAAACAACGCCAGTCAGCTCTTGGATGGAAAAGTGCTAGAGGCAAATTTTCATCAGAGCTTACGAGCGTTAGTGGACATGTTAAGACGTCGGTGCCAGTTGTTGTTGGTCTAAAATATTTGACAAACGTATTGGCCAATAACCCCTATGTACACCAATCTGCACTTTAGTGGCAGTTAATTGTGTTTTTCCCTTTCTCCCCCTGTCTCAGTGATGGAAAAAATCTGTGAGCATAAGCTATATATTGTGTTATCATAATTCATAACTCCTCAGAATCTCTCCATTTGAAATTTGCGTCTATAGAGTGACCCATTTATTTGTGCCTTTATATCGTCTATCATATGTTACTCTATGGTATTCAGACAATTATGTACGTTCTGACTCACGAAGCTTCCGGCAAGGGGTCAGTTGGCGAGATTATGAGTAACGCCAATACCATCTTAATCGCGTTGAAAATGATTTAAGTTTGCAAATGGTCAAATTTGATTGGATAATTGGAATCATCCGTCAGTGTCGGTCTTTTTTCACTTATGATGTATTCTTCTTTACTACTATAATCGCTTTTATAATACATAAAATTATATTCCACTTATGCTTGTAAACTTTCTTAGGTTTCACTCCAAATTCTCTCTTTTGTAGATTATCTTATTGATAAAGTATTTTTCTAATTGCTTCTAATAATCTGGAATAATCTTCGAATGATTTTATTCTTATTAGGTACTTTTACTTTTATCTAAACTAAGTAATTAAATCGAAGTAATGAATCTTGCAGTCTTCATAATATTCTCCCTGGATATAAATCAAGAAGATCATTCAAATGTTCTTTTGATTTGCTTAAAATATATTTGAAAACGACTTGGCCAACATAGCCCATTGTAGTAGGACCTACTGGTAGCACACTTATGACCAGCTCGCAAATTTGGCGTAGTGTCTGGCGACGAGGTCATATGGAGAGTAACCTAATTCAGACAACACCAACAGAGCGCAGTTTGTGATTCATGAGTAATATCTAATTCCATTCATAGATCAATTACAATGGTCTTTTGTAACGAAGAGGACAGTTGAGTTTCATATATGTCGATTTTAAAACACAATAAATGCCCTTTATTCTTTATCAATGAATTTAAGAGTAACTCTTTCATGGAAGGTAATAACAAAGTTGGTTAAAGAATTTTTAATCATCAAAATATTTAATTCATATCTTTTCTATTTCATAATTCTATTGCAAGTTGAAATATTTTTATTCATTACAATATATGTATGTACGAGTATGTTAATACACTTAATGTCATAAATTCTTATACATAGTAACCATTCTTTATATTACATTGTTATAGTAACCATTGTCTTCAATGCTCACTTGTATTTATTTTTACCTATTTATAATAACTCGGAGTTGGACTAAATACCACGTATATTTTTCAATATTTATTCTATTAATACCGTTACATAATTTTACCTTCGTTATTATAGATAGATAGATAGATAGATAGATAAACATTTATTCCATCACAATTAACACAAAATAAAAAAAGAAGACAGATACAGAAAGAAATCAACAATAATAAAAACAAACGTAAAATAATATTAAATTAAACTAAGACATATATAACATTTTATTTAATGGAAAGGGTTCGCACTCAGCTTATGTAGCTAGCTATTATTATTATTATGTAGCTAGCTAGATCTCACTTCTGGGCACGGCTTCTAGCTTGACTCTTACAGTGTTTAACAGTGTGTAATAATGCACCGGGCACTGATCCAAATATTTAACAAAGATCGCTGCCTTCCTCACGCGCTGGATCATTAACAGATTCATACGTTATCGTGTGGCGTGTTTATTGGACACGAGAGCTTCGTTAATTAGTTTTAACATCAAAGCCAGATGGTAGAGATCTAATCAAATAACTAGATTGCACTTAATTGGTTAATCAAATCAATTTCTAATCGTTAGTGTTAGAAAATTTGTCAAAGAACAGAGAATACCTAGTGCGGCCGCTAACGACCATCGTCAGATGATTGCAATCAAAAACTACTAGTCTAATAGACTGCAAACATGATGATTTTAAAGAGATTACTTTCCATTTTTATGGATAATATTTCAATCAGCGTTCGAGTAATGAAAAGTCGCAGATTTTTTTTTGTTAAGAATAGAATCAAGTGGAAAAATACGAAATACTTTAACGTTGATAGAAAAAGACCGGTAGGTACATAATCTGCTGATCCGAAAGCAGTCATTTTTATGATTTAAACAGATTATATTTTCTTTGCAATTATGATTAAAACATTTTGTCGCTCCACTCTTAGCCTTTCATAATAATGTGGGCGAAGAGCATAGTCTGTTACTGTGGCCTGCCACAAGTGCGGAATAGCTGATATTAGATGCTTTAAGAGTTCCTTATGTAAGGTGTGCGCAGGTTTATACATTGTTTGCTTTCACTGTTATTGCAATTTTGTTATAAAAGAGGTGCGAGCCAAACATGGAAACCAATATTCGCGGCATTGGGGACTGAATTCTGAAATCTTTTGGCTATTAAATTTTTGTGTTATTAAAATTATAACTCGGCAATAAGGCAAATCGAATAAAATAGAACAGATGGAGATTGAGAGTAACATAGTCAAGATCTCACAATACATTATTATCGATTGTGTCAATATATTTCTGGCAAATCGATGATGGACTTTTAATTATATATGCAACATTGTGTTTGAATGTCATAAACGCACAAACTGTATGATCGGAGCGAGGTCAGGTACAAATCTGATCAGTCCCGGAGTGCTCGGAATACCGGCCGAGCTTCATCATTCAGTGTAAACATTGACGTTTCCACTGTCGTATTAAGCACGACATTTTATAATAAATGTAATCAAGAAAAATTTTTGTGTAATAAAATTACGACAATGATGCCAAAAATTTATCATATTCAACCAGGATCGTTCCGTTTTACAATTGCCGCCATATTCAGCCACGATGTGATCTATAAATATCTATAATATAATATCGAATGGAAAGATCGTTGGTCGTGTTGGTTTCAAGCGCGACTGCCGATCGGGAGATATGCCCGGGGTATGGTAATAGGCTCACCACCTGTTCCATAGTGGGACATGAACGTAACTGGTGAAACATGGGACTGTACTACACTCGTCTGTCTACCTCTTCAGGGAGAACAGGCATCATGTTATGTTTATAATAGATAAATAAAGTTGATTTTTTTTTTGTGTACTATCTAATCGGTGTGTAGCGCCAACGACCATGTTACAATATCGCACAACATCTTTCTTATCTCTAGGTATTTTACACACTTTTTTTCAAAATGACGTGATGGAAATAATAAAAAACTTCATAAAATAAATATATCACAGCCAAATTCCGGGCATGGGAAAATAACATAAACTCTTTCTACTACACTACTAAATTTTATTGACATAACTACTACCTAATCATAAATATGAGGAGACAATTGTAATGATATTCTCACTTTAACAAGACTCAGGCTCGGAGCTTACTACGTCAAGTTAATTTGCAGGGATTGTTGGCAATAATAAACAGTGGCTTCTAAGAGATAATCTTGAGGACATTTTAAGCAATCCTGGTGACTTTATAAGACAATGAACAATTCCAACCTTGACCAATTGATTCCAAACCAATCTAAAGCAATCAGTCAAAATTACTAAAGTGCAATGGAAACGGGCAAAGCTATAAAATAGATAATCGAGGCTTGGCAGTGGGAGATGTTGTCGTTTCGATCTCCGTCTCTGGGTGCCGCAGCGGCTATTGTTAGTATGATATAAAGAGGAGGCTACGAGAGAATCGTTCTCACGATATTTAATAAAACACACGAGATCCGATGCCTCTACAGTCATTTTTAACAATTAGGTAATTAACGATTCTATTACTTGATTGACAACAATAAGTGTCTGCATCTATTACAATAAATGATATTTCTATTCCAATACGTGCACTGTATATATTCAAAACAAATCCACGATCATTACGCGAGTTTTCAATATGAAGTCTAAAATATCGAACAAAACATTTTCAGTTGCCAAACCGACCGTCGCAAATTCGCATTTGCATAAAAACATAATTTTTATTGTCTTAAGATGCAGTGGAGCGGGAAATTACATAATAATGAGTTACGCGCCTTTGTCTCCGTGCAAAATCTTCGTGGAGGTGATTTAGTCGGGTTATGGAGGATAACTGAAAGTGATGTCATGCGTCAAACGTCTGAAGCCTTTCAGTCAGATTTTTCAGGACATTGTGCTACTTTTCGAATCGATTAGTTTGGTTTTTTAGTCACAAAGTGTCTTTATTGAAATCATGTTTTTCTTGTTGCAAATATCTATAATTATATTATCTATAATTATAATATCTATAACAATATAATTATTTCTATTATAGACGTAGTGTTACATAATTGAATTGATAAAGTATCATTTACGCTTATCTCTGTTTATGCTTTTTTAGTTTTGATATATGTGTATGTTGACTGCCTCGTTGGCCGTGTTGGTTGCAAGTGCGACTGCCAAACAGGAGGACCAGGGTTCGATTCCCGGCTCGGGCACTACAAAATTTTCTAATTTAGATTTTCTAGTAGTGTATGGCAATAGGTTCACCACGTATTCCATTGTGGGACGGAAAAGTAACTGGTGAACGTGGGACTGTTCTACATTCCTCTGCCTACCTCTTCGGAGATTACAGGCGTGATGTTACTTGATATATATGTATGTTTTCTCGCGCTGGCACGACCAGTTTCGGACCTATACGAGGTCCTTCTTCATGAGCTCCCGCCGCTTGCAGCGCCGTTGCGACGGACCCGGGGCCATCCCGAAAATACATACGTGAGTCAAGCCGTGTCATATGTAATGATGTGCATAAACACTCACGAAACTTAACAGTTATATAGTATATGCACTGATTTTTTTTCTCGGGTACTTTCTCTTTGTAATTCATCTAGACTGCTTGGCCTCCTATGCCGCTTACTACAATGTACCCTCTATGTACATAGAATTTAATTTGGTGTACAGGTCTTAATTATGTACATTCTTCTTAGATTTATGAAATTTGGTAGTTCTTCATTTACACATTCACCTCACACTCGCATTCACACTTACATTGAGAGTTGTCCAGATTTTGGACTTTCAAAAATATTGCAATCAGATCGCATTATAAGATTTTTTCAACGTGCTACAACATATAGACTTCCTTCAATGTATAAGTTAATTTTTTGTTAGTCTAATAG